>JTDE01001190.1:10565-34787 GCA_014338405.1 Paragonimus skrjabini miyazakii
TACAAATCTAGTGCAAGTTTCCTGTTCTAGCCGGTACTCAGTCTCGACATTTCAACCTTTGGTGGTCGCGTGAATAGTATTCACTGAAGATAGTCAGAGATCAATTTGTGAAAAACTGCTACAAACAGATAACCAAACTTGGAAATCTACCTCTGTGCTCGTCGAAGCCTACCGGTTCGTAGAATGTGACGTTTAGTGAATAAAGTAAACAAACAACTGTTTATGTCACTCAGGGGACTGACGGCAGACAAATATGTCCACAATGTAAATAGTAATCAAGGTCAACTTGTTGTCGTTTATGATCGCAACAAATTGTATGGAGAGTATGCATGTAAAAAAAACAATCAAGTGGCTAACAAAATGTGCAGGTTAAACAACAAGTGTAAAATAGGTTCGTTAAAAGGGTAAATGAAATTATCACGTGATAGATTAACACCAACACATGCATTAATTGGGATCAAGAGTGTATGCCGTATATGTACATAGTTTATGGATCAGTAGTTCAACTATCACATAACTATTTGCGATTCCTGCTAACAAACGACATCCTTTTGGTAAACAATATGAACGGCCTTGTTGTTTTAGGTCAACCAGTAAACACCGAACAGGCTGCAGAATTTGCACATAATGTTGTTCTACTTGAACCAGTAGTAAACCAAACCATCACTTTATCGAGCAACGCAGGTTTTGATTGTTGTCGAGTTGTTACGGAACGTTCTTTCTCATGTACAGCTGCAATAATTCGTACACATTTGTGAATCGCATGGAACAAAAGGAGTGTGTTTTGATGTGCACTCGACTGAGTAACAAGTATACAATAGCGAGCGAGACAACTGATTATCACCAAATCACCCCCCGCGAGTTCTGCGAACCAGCTCAAGGTTGATTTGTCATTGGCGTTGGGAGAGAGCTGGGTATGAATACACGAGAACTATCAGGGGTATTTGTGGTGGACTGTTCTCCACTTATCTATCAGCGTTTGTTATTCAAGGCATGTGGTAGTTGACGGTAAAATCTTTCACGGAACTTTTAATTTTTTCAATCGACTTCAATGTGTGTTAAATTTGCCTCCAAAAGTTCCTCTGGATTAATTTACTCTTTTGATTCGAATCTGTAGTGCTGAATGTAGTTCTACCTCTTTAACTAAACTAATTTATGAACATACGTTAGGACGCACCCGGAAGTGATGTCCTTTCGTTAAACGTTACGTAGCTCGCCTTCTACAAAAACCCAAGGTCTATATTTTTGAGATAACCATGAGACTGAGTCTATAGTTTAGTTCAATTTGAAATTGAAAATAGTTGCTGCTTACACTAGATACGGAAGTTTGTGTACTTTTGATGTGATCCATGCTGAATAAATACTCACTTTGAGCTTGGGGCGGTATACATACCAGTACTCGGGCATACGATTCAACCACGTTAGTTATCTCCTACTCCGATGGGTGCTCATGTAAGTTGCATTGTTTGGATTTTTTACCTCAGTGATCAGTGTATTGTGTAAACATTTTGTAAACTATTACGTTACTTGGGACAACTGGTGCGGGAAAACAGCATAAAGCAAATAGAAATTTGGTCGCCTCATGCACCCAATATTTTTCTCGTGTGAAACGGAAAACCTGACGGTAATGTATCAGTGCTTTACCTGTGGCTAATTCACCACGGTGTTCCCGCCAGCTCAACAAGACAGCAAGTGCCTGGTCGCGATCGGTGCGCAGGTCGGCCACGGTGAGGCCCGCGAACCCCCCTGCACCAACACCATCACCGGTCGCACCACGGATTTCGCGTGCCTCGGCCCAGCGTGGCTCATTCTGTGTGATCCAATCGACCAGCTGTTCCACTGTACACATGGTATCCAGGTGAGATTCCGGCAGCAACACGCCAACCAACAGTGGCCAGTCAGCACCCACTTCACTGGCAACCTGAAGTAGATCCAGTTGACTGCGAGCAATCACATCAGCTGCATATACTAGTAGAGACAGTAAACAGGAATGTAATGGAATCATCTTTAGCGGTTTGATCCGCCTCAAAGTATCCAAAATAAAGAACGTTTCATGTGCATGTCACAATGCGGCGCATCGTAACACAGGCAGAGCCCAATTTTAGTGCTTGTTTTCAAGCGAGTCGACGGGGATATTATTTGAATACAAAATCTGCAGGTGGCGGGAATCATTAAAGAAAACCTTTCAGTCCCAAAACTAAACTGACAGAAACGGTTACTCAAGTAAAAGGCGCTTGGCAATTAAATGTAGCTTGATCTTTACGCGGATATTAATAAACCAGACTCATGTACCTGAAGCCAGTCGATTTTCCGATCCATACAGGGACTTTCTTCCCACATCACCTACTTCACCAGCTTGTCCGGGTTGATCCACAGTATGTGGCTGGGGAAACACACAAGGTATCGAGTGAGCGGAGGTTGCCGCAACCGAAGTGTTCAACTGTTCAGACAGGGACAGTAAACCCAAATCGACCATGGTGGAATTGGCTGCTGGATGGCTTTGGTCTAAGCCGATATTCACTTCCAGAGTGCATATTGGTTTCTGTGGTGTATAGGACGAATCGGGAACCTATGAGGGGAATACAAGTGGAAAAGGACATTAGCACAGTCCAGAGGTGTTGGCACATACCAAAAACCTAACAACTAGCTTCTATCTGACAGAAACTTCAAAAGGCATATGTATATAATATGTACATTATAACAGAACAGTAGTCCAGTTTGCACAAACAAGGGATCACATGACATATATCTGTAAGCCGCCATACCTAAATGTAGTGCAGTAAAACGATTTTGAATAAATTTGTTTAAACTTTACAATGTTTTACTTACCACCAATAGTTGTTCACTGTGAACCAACCTCTTGATGTGAGGATAAAAAATACACCGGTCAAAACTCATGAATGAAGCAATATCCCCTAACAGGTACAAATGACTGCAGAGTTCAAACAATCCACGACATGCAGGCGTGCGCATGCCCAATCATTTAAACCAATGTTTCCAGACCTAAATTTTCCAGATTTTACTGTGCGACCCAAGGCAGTGAATGTAACGGAACTAAGGAGGAAATGTCTACTGGAAAGCATAGCAATGGACTTTTTCACCCAAATTTCTAGTTTCTGATGGATTTATACCTATTCAGTCCTTCATAAAAGCTCGTCAACTAGTGTCTTACGTTAACAGCGGCACAGCAGAATAGATCACGTCACTAATAAAGACTTATTGCCCTAAGTATCAAGAGAAATGTCCGTACGTTGAAGAAAATAGCAGTAGAATTCTCCGGCCTCTATGGTGAGAAGTGATTTTTGCTGCAACGTAGTGCGAAGTCTCATGCAGTGGCAGTAGCGAGGACACTGTTCCCTGAATTAGAGTTCATCTAGATCAATTGCGTTTCCTTAAAATCTGCCAACATCATTTCTGGTTTGTAAAAAATTGTCCACCAGATTCCCTATTAACATCTCATTCCGACAATAATTACCCGCTGACATGGGTCAGTTCGACCGATGCTGGATTTCCGTCAACACCAGGCCGTCTTTTTGTCTGACATTTGCCCTACTGCTTAGTGCAAAAAAAGTGTACGTTCACCCCAGAATGTAAACTTGGACTGGTTTTCCCCCCAACTTGTGTCTTCCAGCAATTCACTCATTGGCAGCGCTGGTAATCAGGTTGTCTGGCTTCGATAAGTGTCCCAAACTGGTGTGTTCTTGAGTCCGTCCTGAATCCTTCCTGAGGGACTGCCAACAGCCCGTTCTTGCCAGCGCCACTGAATGGTCCGAGGGCTCAGAAACCGGATGTGCTTGCCCACTGTGCACACAAGTAGAAATCGATGGCTAATGCTATCGTATTGTGATTGGTCTGAATCACAGAGTTGGTATTTTGGCATGTTAACGACGTTGGTTGTCGAGTCTAAATGTCCAAAGACATGTTCCACCTCGTGTTGCTGTGGTCTGTTGATATGAGAAAAGTACCACGGGGGGTTGCAACTAAGTTTAAACGGATCATCCACAACAAGACAGAGACAATTTATGAATGCCACGAATCCGCCAATGGAAACAGCACACACAATGGGCATAATCGGGGTGAACGCAGATGTGGAAAGAAAATATTCGTCGGATATTCATTGTGCCTATAGAGCTTGGAAACCATTCTTTGAAGACAGTACTTTACTGGGGACAAAACTACCTCAGGACTGTACAGTGACGGGGAACAGTTGGAAGAAATTTTGACATAGGTAAGCCGATTGAGAATAACACATTGTTACGAGCAGGTTGTAATACTCAACGTTTTAACCACCTCGTGTGACCTTCCTCAGGAGTGTTTTAGTATACCGTACGGGGATAAACGTTTTGTTGAATTTATTTCCGGCTGTTCAGCTTGGAGCGTCTACCTTCAGTAACATCGGGAGTCGGAACAGTGTTTACCAGACAAAGCGAAAACTGTGATGTGACGATAAATGCAGACGTCTTGAGAAATTTACAGATCATTTTGCTAAAGTGAGAGGGATACTTAAAGCTTGCAAATTGCAACTGGACGTGTAATCCCGATTCTGCACCAACCACTGAAAAATAACTGATGTCTCTGAAAAGACGTTACAAAGCATAAGATACATGCTAAGCACACTCAACAAATTCGGTACAAAATTCCGGCTGGTTATCAACTCTAAGAGGGCATTCACGTAAAATACTCTGTTGTGCATTGGGCTCCTACCAAGCCCCTGTGAAATGTTGCCGCTGTTCGGCCGATGATGTCGTTTATGGCATAATTGTGGGTTATGGTATAAATGACACTATGTATGAACAGCAGGCAATCGCTATAGACTTTTAAAACAAGCACATATGTGGGTCAGGATCGTGGAAAATGTGCTTCGAATGCATAGTTGTCGGTGCACGTCGACACAATGGTTCGCTGTAGCTTGAGAGAGCATTCTGGACCCTACAGTTTTGAATACTTGGATCTGTTACAAAGAACCTGTCGATGCTTCGTTTACCAGAGTTAGTTTTCATGTGATATTGATCAATCAGTTGTGTAGAAAACTTCATCCTTCACTGGATATTTAATCGGTTTCGCAACCTAGTACTACCGTGTGACACATCACTATACCGGTTCTGTCGTTGGTTATTGCAACTAAATTTTTCAGTGCTCTGTACGGAAGCATTTGAATTAGTGGTGTTTATCTCAAACAGTAAATTTTCTTGGAGTATTTATTTATGGAAATTGTGATCAGGTACGACACTGCCATTGTTTTAGTAAAAGATTGTGTTTTCATCCCGGAGCTTTACCTTAGAACTAGTAGCTTTTCTAATAATTTTTATGCGGTACAGATACAGGGGGCTATTTCATAAATACTATCTGTGAGGTACACAGTGGTTCAGAAGAATACTTTAATCGACAAGCTCTTGTTAGTCGTATAAAATCGTTGACCAATTATGTAGAGTATATAAACTGAGCACCTTGGTCTTTCTAGGCAATGCAAAACAGTGATCGTTTCAGGGTCAACTGACCTGAGAAACTAAACTCCACCTCATTCAGTCATAATTCAAGAGCATCCTCCAACATCGCTTTTAGTATCCAAAATGTGATGGACCGACCACCCGAAAGGTTTATCCCCGAAGATTTAGCTTTCTTTTGACAAAAGATGTTTACGAGTGTTACAATACCGCATGTCATAAATGAGTTTGTTATGTTGATTCCTCAAGCATGCATGTGACATGTCTAAAACAGGAATTTGCATGAGGTCCGGAATGAGAACATCATTTCTCCCCGCTCGAGCGACCTAAGTTAAAACAGCAGAAACCAATATCACTATACAACTATGCAAATAACAAACACTGTAAGAGGTGTATTCGTGTGTGCCTTTCAGTCACGTCACATTATCCATAAAAGTGTCGTGTGACCCATGCATTGGGAACTGCTGATTTGAACTACCAACTTGAACAGGCAGTACCATCAAAGTTAAATTACTTTCCCTGAGTATAGTTCGTGCTAGTTCAACAGAGAGAAAAAAAGTCTTTGAAATAGTTGGTGTTCGTTACCGTAACAGCCAACTGACTGTAAGGGGGTCACTGTCTTTATCTCGATTACAAAGAGCATTCGAAACAGGCAGTTTCAGTTCCCTACTTCTCTGTTCATGGCTTACTTACTTATTTATCGTATCCCTAAACCGACTTGTGCAGCGAACATGTGGTTCACATACAGGTCTATCATACTTTTGTTTCGTTCAGAATTCCACTGAGAAGTACTAGAAGATTTGTCTGACATGAACTGAACATCCCTCATGATGAATGTCAGTTTTTGCACACGGAAAATGTTTTACCCAACAAATTTTAATTGTGTAACTAATGCATCTTGTTCCCACATCATTCTTGTTCATACAATTGCAGCAATGTGTCACCTTCACTTACGAACGTCTTGACCAGAACTCTCCTTTTTGGACACTAAATGAATAACGTACACTAGAACACATGCGAACAAGTCCCAGGTTGAGTTGTTTAATATAGATGAAAAACGTACAACTTCAAGTTTTTACATGTTAACGGTGTTAACCATAGAACTCGCATTTTACACATACCGTTGCTTTAATGGGGGTCCGAGGTTCGCGCATAAACGCAAGTTTACCGGTTGGTTCAGCCTGCATATCACGTACGCGGACTGGAAAGGCCAGTCGGTTTTCACGGAAGGCGTTGAACATCAGATTTAACTGTTCGCCAGCTTTAGCCACTGGGAGCAAATTGCCCGCGGCATCTAACCATGCAGGTCGACCCTCGACTACTTCGACCTCCGGGGAGGCAGCACATACCTCGAAACCCTCCTGGCATTCCAGAGTCTTTGATGGGGGTAAAAAAAAGAATACATGATTAGATGACCGATTTAGTTTTCGAAACCTGCCACAATTTATTAGACAACAGATTTGATCTAAGTGAGTTTCATTTGTGTGAGATTCATACAAGTGATAAACGTTCGTCATGTGAACAATGGTATGGTTCCAAATGTTTGTTCGCATGGATCACAAGCCGAAGGATGATTCGTTTGGAATAAGGGTACACTTGATGTGTAAGATGTACGCTCGAACAATACGTCGTTCATTCGTGTCAGTAACATAAACAAAATAAATTGACCAGTGAATGCGTACTAGCGAAACCGTGCGACTTGTCCAGTTGACAATCCAATCTCAGTTCTAGAGATGTGCGTGATGTGTCTGAATGGTTGAATTTTTTCAGTGCAAGCGATTCAAATCTCACATGTCATTTGGACAACCAAGAAGTGAACGGACTGAAATACGATCAGTCAACATGTCTTGAAGTAATCCTGATAAACTAATGGTGAAGGCAAGAAAACGGAGAAGGGAACAATAACTCGACGGCGAAAAAATGAAAGACTGAAGGAAGTCATTACTACTTTACTACCGTTAAGTAGGTTACCAAGATAGTGCTAGGTTCGTTATCTGGAAACATAATTGTGGACTCTTAATGCGAATGGGGTAGCACTTCGTGAAAGTTAAAAGGCACGTGTTCATGATTTGAGGAACAACTCGGAACACCTTCGTTGAATCAACTGTGTGACCAGAGTTGAGCAAGTGTTTTGATATAGCACACTTAATCGTTGTTGGCTGTAACACAATGAGCTTAGTTGATGTATAAGTGCTGCCCAGAGCTGAATTCAGTAGTTGTCCCTTCAATAATGGTACATCATCACTCAGGATAAATAAAAATATGCATACCGACTTGCGTGATATCACTGTGACGACTGGTTGAGCATCGATTAGTTTCGAGTGCAGATTAATAAAACCAATGGAGTAGCCATGTCAGATGTTTGGTGAGTTCTTTCGTACTGGAAGAAAAGTCATCCCCGATGTGCGCTGCCAATGTGCTACGGCACATTTAAAAACGTTCCACTTGATTAATTTTCAAACATAGTGGAAATACTTAGGCAACAATCAAGAGTCTGCTTTTAATCGCCCCGAACTAAAGTCATTTTTCATTGTCTGCGTTCGGAACTGTGCAAAATTTTACCGAAGATGTCAACGTTTACTAAGAGAGTTGGTTACGTCGGCGTTTGTTCCACATTTCTGTCACGTGTGTTTACATGCTCAACTGGATCCAGACACAAACAATGATTTACGTTGACTCACCTAGCTCGATTTCTACATAAACGCAGCTTCATTTATTAATTAACTAGGAGGTTCGGTCAGTCCTTTATTGTTAAAACTGATTGTGGCTGCTATCTACACTCATACGAACTACACTCTGTTTACTGGAACCGTGGTTATGACCAATGTAACTTACTAAGCGTTTTGTTCACTAGGGTTAGATTTAGTACTAACCGTAACAGGGTCATTCCAAATGCTACCGGTCAGGTTCGGTATAGCAATTAAACTGCCCCTCATGTCGATAACCAATCAAGACCGAGACCCGTGTATGCACAGAAACCGATCAGGAAGTATGTTTAAACGTTCAAGAAAAGACGGTATTTGAGTGTAGTTGCAAGACGAGTATTCACTCTAATATGAAAATCAGCGCTATATATAATAAAAGATTATGTTTAAAAATGTTCAAGAAGGAGCGCTAAACAATGTGTCGTTTTTCATCTGCCGACTCTCTACGATTAACTGGCCTCCAGCCTGGACTAATCGGAAACCAATAGACGCTTTAATATAGACTAAAATCTATATTCTGTAAGTATGACTTGCAGTCATGTAGTCGGTATACAGCAAGGCAAAACGACAGCGGCTTGACTCACCTTATCCACCTTATCGTCAGTTACACAGAAACAACGAATCAATGCTTCGTCTGCATCCAGACGTTTGGTAAATACGACAAATTTGCCCATGTATGGCACCAAACTGGCCTCACGATACAGTTGTCCGGCCAACTCAGTTGAGTCGTGTACATTCTGACAGTCCAAAAGCCAAAATCTGGAACAAAATTGGGTTAAGTGATTAGCGCCTAGTTATCAAAGAGTGAGTGTTGGCATAGGTACTTCAGGAACGAGGTACAAACTTCAGACCTCATTTGAAGTTGACGTAAAAATCGGCCCCGGCGCTAACTCACACCGCAGACAGTCACTTAAATCAGAACAGCAGCCTCCGTGGCAATGGCTTACCGGGCTGACACCGTTGTGGTGAACGAGACACAGTCCTTGACCTTGGATAGAGGTGTGGACCCCGTAATATCCTCCCACTGAGCAGGCAATGTCCCACCGGTGATACTACACAGCAGACGCAGACTGGGTGTACTTTGTGTTTTCAAATCGCTCGCCGTAGGGTTTAGCATTCCACGCATGGCAGTTTTAGGTAGCGGAATGGTGAGGGTAATAGGTTTGTGGAATTTGCGACGCCGCGGTTCCAGGGTTACGATCGGAGAGAGTGCCACGCGGTTGCCAAGCAAACGGGTAACCATGTCCGTTGGAATTGGATGCGCCTAAGATAGAAAGAAAACGAAAGACTGCGATGGGTAGTGGCCATCGGATACTCGGTGTTTAAACGTGGAACCAAAACGCAGTTATTTAACGGACCGGTGGAAAGAGGAATGAAACAGTCGAATACATAAGAAAACAAGAAGGAGAACATCCCGACGAAATGCTTGCTGTATTGTTTTACTAAATCCCATTGCCTCCTAATAGAATCATAGTAAACATGTCGGCGGTTAAAGAATACAACACAAGTCAACATCAGATTAGATGGCAAATTATGTGTCACCTACTACTTAATACCACTGGATAATCATTTCAAATGTAGACTAAATTACTGTTTCAATTGAGATCATGATAACAGAACTTAATTTCAAGCATACTGCTCACCAAGTTTACACAATGACCCCTGGATACGGCAAACAGTGAATCAAAAGTTAGCTAATTACATTTGCGATTGTTTCCTCCTTGAGACCTTGAGTCGTGCCAGAAATATGTTTACGTGGGAAGTAGCTTCATTGCAAAAACATATCCTACTAAATTTGACAAAACAGAACAAACAGTCAGGACCAAAAGAAACAGCACCATAAACTACCTACCATCAACCAACGGCTGCGTCGTTCTTTGTTGACTCGATTCAGACCGCATAAGAAATGAAACCACGAGTACTAAACGATTTGAGCATTTTGTATGCGATACTCTTCCCATTCGAACTGAACTTTCACAATTGTCATAGACTGTTGCATGGTCTAATTGGAAAGTAGAATTACAGTCGTGTTTTGCCCATCAGTTTTACATCCGTTTTGATGGAAACGAAAAAGTATTCTTTCATCAACTGAATATTTTAACAGTCTTATCCCCACTCGTAAATAAACCTTTACATTTAGCTTATACGTTTATATGCATTGAAAAAGGATTGGTGTTGTAGCCATAAAAGGTCCATTAATCCCGATAATGATAATATCGTTTTGGAAATCAACTAACGGGAAAATGTATTGATTATGATTTACTGCTCGTGGATGATTGGTACAGTTCATTGTTTTTGATCATGTTTGTCTTAGACTTTTTGTTTGGCATGAAGTGGTACACAACAACAACGATCACTCTTTTTTTGGATATTTTATTCACGGTGGCATACTGCAGCTATCGATTTAACACGAAATCGGACAGAAGTAGACACCATCCACATTTGACTGTATTTGAGCTAATTGTACAGGGATATAGTGTAATCAAACCACAGTTTCACAGAGTTATGGAAATGTACACAGCAAATACGATTCACAGTGAACGGGCACTTTCAAAACAAATTTAATGTTGATTGGGTTTCCAGAGAAATCCACTGATACCCACATTATGTATAATAACGAGACGAATGTGTTCACCTCCTGTCATGAAGGCAGCTTACATGTTCTTACCAGTTAAAAAACACCTGACTAAGAATATTGGTAACAACAAGATAAATTCAACTTTCAACCGCACGTAACCGACTATGGAGCTATATGTTATACAACCTACGGGAGAAATAAATTGTAAAGAGAATGGGCTTAAAGTAATCACCTAAATGAAGGACGTTTAGCTGATTAGGGTTCAAACACAAACTGCTGCAAGTAGAAACGTGGCCCATTGACACCAGCCAAACAAAACGGTGATTAGCTATCATGTTGATGTTTCTGTAAAATTTAGTGATGAAGATAAGTTTTTTGAGTGAACATCGGATCTAATCAACCGAAATGTTTGAGTCGAAGCAGTAGAAAGTAGTAGCGAATAAGATAGTTGAAACAAAACAGGCTTGACGTCCAACAACATTTGTTAATTTAAGCACTATAGGTTCTTTGTAAAAGGATATCGTTTTTCCATAAAGTAGAATCGTTTGGTGCTTCTCAGACCCTCCTTGTCTTGATCTGTTGCACAGTCGACAAGTGCGCTAAATAAACCATTCTACTCAACTCAAATGTTAGCCTGATTCGTCTGCACCTCACCTTGTTTACCAGTTGAGTTACAGTTGGTTATGGCCACGAAAACCGTCGACGCCTGTTGCAACGGACGACTAAACACAAACCAAATTAGTTGGATAAAACGATGACGCAACGCAACTGAGCTTTAAATCTTGTAACAGGAACTCCAATTTCGTCAGTTGTTAGAACACTTATTAAATGTTCAATTGAGTAACCTCATTAAGAAGCTGAAATTCTAAGGTATGACCCTCACTAAGCCGATAGCTTTAAAATTTGTCAGCTTGCATCGTGTGCACAATAGTTGTCGATGTATCCGGTTGACCTAACATGGTATTGATTATGTCAGTTTCTATTTACTCGAGCACAACCTGTTTATTTCTGCAAATTTTGATATCATGTCTGAATCAAACATGTTTTTCATATGTTGCTGGTGGGAGTAAATATAGTTCGTAATCCATACGATATATGTTGGTCACTTGAAGCGAATAGGTTCAGTGCCTCACGTACCATTTCATCTGTGGTCTTGTACCATCGACGCAAAAACGTGAAAAACAATGGAGAACAGTGCAGCGATACCCAGATCTGTTCACTGACTTGGCTGTTGAAGCAAAGCATTCACACAAACTGCAACAAATCCAATCTAGTCACCAGAAGCAAAGTTATCATACAACAGCCCAGCGATACGGTAACCAAAATTTGTTGTTGGTCGACAACTGAATCAAGTGGCCTCGACGTGTAAAAAATAACGCCCAAACAGCAAACATGGAAACATTCACGAATGGAACGGAATTACTGGCTCAGAAAACTCACCACTAGACCAGATAAAAAATGGCACCCCACCGTTTATCGGAAACAGAGAACGAACGATAAGCAAAGCTGCGCGTTTAAGGCGAGACCAAACTTAGATTTTCCCGGGATGGACGGTGATAGATTTGAATTCTTTTAAACCTACTCAATAGGGTCTTGAAACGTTCACTGACAGTGGACCGTTGAGTAAAAGAGGCGTGCAAAACATGTTATTAAAGTCATGTAAACGGTAGGTTGCGAAAGTTCATAGAAGTGAATATTCTCGGTTAATGATAGTATTTGTATATCGTTATCGAGCACCTTAACACTTTACTGAAGAGAACAATTCTACATTGATCACCGTGACAGAAACAGACCCATGTAGATGAGTATTGGCGGATAACCTCGGTAGAATGTCGTAAAGAACTGAAAATCGGTCGTTCGTTTGCGGACGCTAGTGTTTCAGTTGTGTTACGAACTGCGCCAGAGAGTTGTTGTCCCTTATCTGTCAGTAGTTTACCTATCTTCTGGATCAGTTGCGTAATCCCGTTACGGTTAAAGCGGTACAAATTGATCCATTCTCCAAAAGTAGCCCGCGCCAAATCTGTTGAAGCACATTTGACCAGATCCTTTTATATTTCAGCTATGGAAAACCTTGACTAGTTCTATCCGATACACGGAGACAACTGATGTCAGTCGGTACACAAACCAGTCAGGTTGACTCCATTATCTCATCTTAAATTTGAGTTACCCAATCATTTGACTTAGTGTGAGGACTGAAATTTAGGTTAGGAATCTAAACTGATCGTAAACAGAGGTTTAAAATAAGTCTGGTTACTCACACACTTAATTTCACTGACTTTTAGAACTGAACTCGCAATTCTGTATCAAAATTTGGAAAATTGTCCAATCAGGAATGTTCCTTGACCACAGTTTGTTTGTTTTATCTTTACGACGTATTGCGATACTCATAAGCAGACACTTTTTTCCATTCGTCAATGTTGCTTCTAATTTTGATCATGTTGTGTCAGTTTGACACACCGCAGTTAGTCTTTTTGATCTACAAGACTGATTCAGACAGTAAGCCATAGCATAATTAATGAAAAAGAAATCCATCTTAAAGTTCTGTCTTCAGTCAATAAATCGGTACACGATCAATTCTCCAAACTTAGTCAAATCTCATCATAACTCACCACTGGCACTGAGGTGCGTGCACTAGAGCACAGTCTTTGTTTCGATTGTGTTCTCTCACCTTATTTCACAACCGCATCTTCATATTGAAATATGCAGACAATTTGGTGATGAAAGACATCAAACACTATACCTACCAGACAGTTCTACGGAACTTCAAAGTTAGTCACAATATTTTACATTCGTCAAAAAAGTTGAATCTACTGTTTCTTTTAGAAATCTCTTTAATACGAGGAAGGTTTCAAAGATTATTCTTACCTTCCTGTGAGTAACGAACATTTACCTTGACCATGTTCTTTTCAGTATATAATGGATATGTCAACGGTGTTTTTTTTGTTAAAAAGCCGTTTTTATGTTAAACGCCAAAAATCACTGTACAGTTTACATCACTTTCTGAAGCGTTTCATTTATTAATTTTCAAGAGTTGTTACCCACCAGTGTTTTACGTGTTGTTATATCTCTAAGCCGACCGTGGTAGAAATATCATTCGTTGTTATTATTTGTTGTATGATTTTAAAATGTTCTAATATTTTGCATGTGAAATTCATGGCTAACATAACTAATTACTTCGAATCCTTCCAAACATAGATCAACATCTTCAGTGAGATTCTGGTATACGTAATTATTTGCAAACACCTGCTCCCACATTTATTTCGTTATCTCTTTCCTGATCTGGTTTCTGAACCAAAACATTAAATTGAATTAGTGGTCGGTTTCAAAAACATTTATTATGGCTGCTCATCACCTAGTGCCATATTAAGCTCAGTACTTTCATTGTGTAGTTGTCCTTGGTTTGCTGACAGTTTATATGATTGAAATTCGAAGTCATCTCTGAATGTATACAGTATAAATTGTTGGCTTGAATCGTTTTAATTTGGCCTAATTTCCGGAAATTTCTGGGTAATGATGTTTCAACTGTCCTACTTTTCTTTACATATGCTAGTAGAAACTGTATAAAACGCTGTTTTGTGCATAACTCATCATTCCAAACGAATGGCGATAATAACTCTGGAATCCCTTTGAAAAAAACCTACAAGTGATGTGTACAGTCCCATTCAAAATCTACGCAGCTTCGCTGCTTCACAACCCCGAATTATTCTAACTCTCTCTGTTGACCAACTTCCAACATTTTTATGAGAGAAATCTGCAGTAATTATAAGGTTTGTTGAGATGATGACCGTTGACGGAGTAAGACCACACCAACGGAAGAAATTAAGACACGTTTTAGAAGTGTGTACGGTTATAAACGGACTTCTTTTATCCCAAACATTTTAGTGGCATACACAGCAACACATTAAGATTATTTTGAAAACTAAATCAAATGAGTCATTTATCAATTCAGTCTGATTTTTTCATTCTACTAACATGCATTACACTGTCATCACTTTGTCCACGTTGATTTGGGATCCAAAACATGAAAGGCACCGCTTGTCTCGATGGAGTTTACAACCATAGTGCAACATGTTGTCAAGGTTATCACTATATTCTCCCGTTTTTCCAATCATGCTACGTGGTATTGGGAATGAAACTAGCAAACAGAACCGTGGGAACCAAAACAGTAGTATAGTAATGCACTAGCTTTTGATAGTTCAGTTACATGGAACTTCAGCCACATAGTTGCATGTTTGAACCCGGTTACTGTGACAGATTCGGTATGCGGTGTAATAACCTGAATCTGTACGAATTTCCTCCGACATGCCTTATGGGGGTCAGACACCCTGGGGTTTCGTAGCTGCAAACGCATCTTCGAAAATATATTGATTAGTAGGTACAGTGAATACACTATACCTCCTTTCACACTGGTTTTTCTATTGGGCATAAGAATGTGTATTTCGTATAAAAGCCTTTCGCTTTAGTGTAGTAGAATTTCTCCATTGTATTTTCAGGTTGTGGAACTGGCTTATGATTGGTCTAGTGGACTCATATTTTGCGACCTTTTTAATTGCGACTGCACGCATTGGCTGCTGCGATAGTGGGATGTCCGAGGAAACACTTGAGTTGTGAAGGCCGTCATGTAGTCCAATCATTGGCTTGTGCTCTCTACCCCTTTGGGCTGAACTCTGTACCCTGAGAAACCAGTAGGGAAAAAGGTATAGTTGGCAGGTCAATGAATCACATAGAAATGCGATCCACGTTAACGACAAAAACCTAGCGGAGCCGTCAACCGTTGTTTGCTACATCCTCTGATGGCAGCAAGTACTACCGAACTCAATACAGTAAGCGTCAGGAGGTGATATTCAGTGTCACGCTTACAGCCTACTAAGGGTAGCGTCATACACAGTCCGACATAAGCAGTCCACTCTAATAAACATGTTCCAGGCGCGGCGCATTTCTTCGAAGAGTGCATTTTCTTACATTCTCTGTTTGGTTTATGATCACTGTTCCGTTGCTACTAATGACAACCTCCACCTTTTCGCCTTAAACTTTTCACGAGACCCTCGAGGCGTGTGTGCTACAGCTGGGTCAGACGTGCAATTCTGCCGTTTCCTTCAACATTGTCAACTAACATATTTCAGTTGTACGTAATCCGGTTAATAGATGACCAGAACGATGTTCATACTGCATTGGGATTGAAGCGTTCGGTGTTTCTCGGTATAACCCGTGATTTTACGTTGTTTGTTTTCAAGATTCAATCGTTTTGGCTGCCAGTCACGTGAAACAGATAGTACTGTAACACAAAATAATACAATAGTAATACCGGATCATTTGTTCCATTCATCCAAATGTCACCACATACGTAGCTGGACTCAACATTGTCTTGAACAACGGGTGAAATAAAGGGTATTTGAATTCCGTTACCATCAGACCGAGGGTCTACGAGTGTACATCAGAGAGTCGTACAGGACTGCCAAACGTAGTGAGCTGAAACAACGATTTGGCATAATCTACCGATAATTATCGAAAACTCAACTGACTGTGTATTAAAATCGGTAACTTTTCTGTTAACGTTGAATCAAAGCACCGAAGTAGAAACTACTCACTAGAAAGTGACTAGTTTTCTCCTACTGTGTAACAGAAACACAAGTGGTGTTGATACTGTTGAAATCTTGTTCAAGATAAACCCTGCGAGATGGGTCTGCGTACGATGCACAATGACAGTTTGAAATAATCTGTTCCACCTGACTGCCCTCAGTGTTTGGGTAAGCTAAGAGAACGTTTTGAGTATGCAGTAGACTGATAAAAAGATCACAGTGTCCCTCATAATGAAACTAAGAAAATGGTGTCCGTTGCCATTTGGAGCTATGCTGTGAAATATAGTAACATCCTTTGATGTTCTTAACAGAAAGGGGGAAAGTTGTCAGACACGTGAATGTCGCAACATATACAGGATGTTACACTATTCAGGCCAGGGAATAATCTGTGGTTCATTGTTGAACATTAAAATACACCTCTCATGACATCAATACGACAAAATACTATTATAAATTATAGATGCAAGTACATTTTATCAACCAAATTGTAATTTGATTATTTCGTCGAATGACTTTTCCATTGTATTTGATATTGAAATGATAGTCAACATGCTTGCAAAAGGTCTGTAATGGTTTTAAACTTCTATTCTTATGAGATGTGACTTAAGTTGATTCATAGTTTTGGACTTATGCTAATATGATTGTTTAACAACCGGTACTTCCTTTAACCCTCCAATTAACCGCGAATGCGTAGAAGATAGTAAAACAAATTAGGGAGATTAGTATTGAGTAAAATTTTTATAATGCGATTTTTACACACAGATTTTTACATCAATATGGGTATGATGAAATATTTGTTCTGTTCACTCGTAACATTATCATCATCAGTAAACTCTCAACTTCCTCCAGTCTGACGTTATCGTAAAGTAATCATCATCGCTACAGCTACTCTTGCTCCGTATTGATTAAGTGGAATTTACGATAGATGAGCTACAGAAGAAAATCTTTGATGGATATTTGTGAGATATTGTTGAAGTAAACAGTGACTAAGAATTTTTTTTTAAATAGTCGAAAATAATTACTTGGCTATTCTGCTGCGGTACATTTTCTTACCAACATAAGGTTAGCTGAAATTATGACAGTAGGTCCACAGCTAAACTGACATATGTTCTACTGCGTAAATAATGGTGGTAGAGAAGTTGGTCTTCCTCAACGTTTATCCTAATGTGTGTGTCATGTTAAGCTCGGCTGAACTTAGCCAGTTGTGGCGATTTTATAGAACACCGCCACATACGAACGTAAAGGTTGGCTAACAAGCAAAATAAACGTTTTCAATTATCCAGCCCTGTTGAGTGTATATTTTTTCGCTTCCGAAACCCAACGGTTTGTTCGCACGGCAAACCACACTTCAACCTCTGGAGTCAACAAGTGAGTGAGGAATGCCTGGTTAATCCGATGAACTATTTATATTAATTATTGGCTGACTGAGTGATTAGCTGGTTTGGTTACTGCCTGGCTGACTGACTGGCGCAGACAGAACATTGCGCGTGCACGTGTACACGTGTCCAATTACCACGCTCTACGAATCGCCTGGAAAAACCTTTCGACGTTTCATTGACCCATTGCCAACTGCCACGGAACAGAACGGTAATCAATACGTAGAAACATGACAGCCCAGTTGATCCACGTGTATGTGTCACACATTGTACAAGCTAAGGAACGAAATAGTAATCGGCTGGTCAGATCACTAAAAACTCGTCAAAGGAAGCTAGAGGAAACAACTTTTATGTGTGATTGAGGCTTACTGTAAAGCTAAGTTTCTAATTTATAAACTGCAAGATATTGGACGCTCGAGTACGGACCTACCCCTAGTCGTGATTGACTGTTGGGTACCGTTATCGCCAACCTACCAAGGGGGGACATGGAAGTAAGCATATGAACTGGTAAATGCAAATTCACGTCCCATCAATCATAACGACTCCAGTTCGACTGTCACTGACCCAAACACAACAAACTACACAATGCTATAACAGACAATTTGCCAATCATTCATGTATCAGTCAGCCGTGTGTACATTCCATGTATTTCACAATAGAGTAGGCACCAAACAGTTTGTGTCATTCAACATGATATAAATAGCACACCCAACAGTAAGTAGATTAAACGTTCATTTTTCTGCTCTTTATCCTCAATAACTGATGGATATTCCCCTCTATAGATGATATTTGGATGTTGGTTGACCTAAGGGATTCAACGTTCTGTTCCAGTTTATTACAGATCAGCAGTGCACTGAGAAAATTGTAAAAGTTAGACCCATAGAGCAACTACAGTGGTCAGAATTACTGTACACTCAGTCAGCCAGAGTTGTAAAATCAAGCCCCGATGATGCCCTCAGACTAGTTGGTTTGCGTCCTAAATGGAACATCGTTCAAAGCACAGTAGCCTATTTTATTCCGATGACAACTCGACTGATCAGGAATTATAACGTTGCTACTAACCTACCTAAATGACGCACGGGGACCCACAAACTGCACTGCTCACAGTAAAGTTTTGTTCAGCTAATCAACTTCAGTTCGGGTTGTAAGTGATGAAACTCCATTCACACTAGTTAAATCCACATCATGGTCTTTAGGTAGAGTTTGTAACTGTCCGATGATAACACGTTTATTTTAAAGCTATGGGGACCTGCGTATTGATGTTTCTTTGGCTGATGTGTAGATGTGTATAAACATTTTGATAAACAAACGATTGCTCATATATTTTTTTCGTTATGTGACTAGATAAAAATTGAGACTAGTACAGACTACCCGGTACAGATCGGACATGGAAGATAACAGTTTTGGCTTTCGAATGATTGTACTCTTATTTCTGTGCAATACCAGAATACACAATTAATCCGAGTTGTTTTTGTTGTCTACTACTGTGGTATAATTTCCTTAAGTGATCTTAACTGAATATCACTCATTTATACAGCCAACAGTTCATTGGTTTCTACAAATTCCCATCTGGTCAGATAAGCGAATGGACGGATGATAGTAGCAAATCGAGCAATCCGTTTTCTAAATGAGGGTGGCAAATGATTGGAATAATGAAATATTTCAATGGATTCACAAAAACCGTACGAGGTTGGTTAAGATGCTGAAGAAATATGAAAGATCATTAGCGGATATCTAGCAATAAAAGTTTACTCAATATGTGACTATGCAGTGTCAAAGAGATTTTTACATTAAAACTTTTACTTCGGCAGGGAGTTTCAAAAACGAATGTGGGTTTCTTCTATCATCATTTTCAACACCAGAAGTAATGAAAAGTTATGACTTCACTGCCATAAGTACACTTTAAGTATAAAGAACAAATGTGTGGTGATTTCGTGAGTACAGCAGATGATTTAACAAGAAAGACTGAAAGATACTGTCGGCAATATGCATGGAAAGACTGGTGCACTTATCTTCGTCACCGATAATATGAGAAAGTGAGAAAGCTGACCTTTTGAGGACAACTTCACACCGAATACGTTGTTCATTTTCATGGCCAACCGTGTACAGTGCTCCAGTTACGACATGGGGCTTGAAAGAGACTTGAGAAACATTTAGACTCATGTGAAAGTCAATTAGTAGGTGAGTGTTGAGCAAAGACCACTTAAGCTACCAGTATTACGAAGCTGATGCGTATGCTTAAAAACGCGGTGCTACCAACCACCGACTATCCTTGTGTTCAACAATGTGAATAGTCACAGGTATGCCTGGGTAATCTGACCTGATTTTAATGCAGTTCATACCAATGTGCAGGTTTTCTTATAGAAACCATATTGCATGGCGTATCCATTTGGAATCGGTAGAACGAATTAACTTTACGGTTTTCCATCACAATCTGTAAAGTGTAATCACGTCTTCAAATCAATACTTTCTTTCCTTCGATAGCAAAAATAATAAGAATCGTCTGGTTACGTTCGCTGGTAACTCAATTATTCTGTTTTGTTACGAAAGAACCGGCTTATCTGAACTACTTTCGTCGTTTACAATTTGTAGCTTTTTTTCCGTTCTATATAGTTGCATTTGGGAAACCGTTTTATGGAAAACAAGTCAAAAGTTGAAAAACCAAATGATCAAAACTGTTGGTTATGTCGCCAATGTGAGTGACCAATATCCCGTCATCAATTTTTGTAACCTGTATTCTACAGAGCGGTTCCAATGTGTGATAGACGTCTATGTAATGTTACCAGCCGCACGTCTTAAGCTTTACTCCACCTGATAAGGCAGGTTTAGTAGTGTGGCAGTAACGGCCAAATTTGGTTTCTAATCATATATCACTAATGCTAACGTTGTGGCAGACTAAGTACGTATTCGCCGAAGGTGCACTTGGCATCACCACGGGTCTACAGCTATCAGTGATAACGAGATAGACAACAAAAATAACTAATACATGAATTATATAAATTAAACTTTCACCTGTTTCAAGGAGGCTAGTTCAGGGTATTTTTGTTCTAGATACTCCCACACAGTACTACTCTTGCGCACGCACTCAACGTGCTAGAGGCCTCGACTGTCAACCACCGATAGGAATGAAATGCAGTGGTTCACGTTCAGCCACTGCTAATCAAACACAACGCACTATAGTTACATATAGACAGGCGTGACTCTCTTCCGTTCAAGGAATTTATTAATGCCGTAATGACCATGCCAATCATCTGAATTCTAGTGTAACACCTACAGACAATATGCTTTTTTCAACTAAGCGTTTGATTCAGACAGATAATTTGTTCATACATGGAAGATTTTCTGTGAGTTAAACGCAAAACGGTCATGCTTGTAAAGCGTAAGCAACAAATACTGAACTGCTGATTCCACTTTCAAACTACTGATACAAACATCACGTTCGTAGACAAGCGAAACAGTAAGAAGAAACAGAAAATTGTTGGAGATAAGCTTTTCAATGAAAAAAACTTAAGTGTTTCTTCAGAAATACGAGGGATGGATGCACGACTGAGGTCACGTAGGATTTACGGAATATGCAAGTTCTGTGTATGGGTACGTCTGTCATAACATCCTACACTGTACAATATAGGCCTGTCGAATCTGAGCACAACGGCTTAGTGATCAGAAAACAATGGACACAAAAGTCGACCATATCAATTTGATGGCAGCTGAATATGTGATCACTCCGTTCTGATTAGTCCCCGCGAGCTCATCGGAAGTAAAACAGTGCCTGGAGTACATTGTGTCTACAGTCATTCATCGTCAGACCATACAAACTGTAATTTTCATCGTAATGGACAGAGTTGATCAAAATCAAAACGCTTTGCCAGACTCAATAATTAATGGGCAGCAATGTAAGTCGTGGCGGGTTTCTTACTAACAATATTGCAACCAAAACCGTAGGCTGAGGTTCTAAACAGATTAAGTCAAATCTTAACTTCCTCCGCTCGTCCTACAAACAGCATGTAACTACCCGGCATCTAACGCTTAAGCTGTAAGATCAAACGATAAGCAGTCAAAAAGAAGTACTTGAACACAATTCGGCTGTAGCAACGGTTCACAGGCTATTCCATTCCGTAGAGGCATGTCTTAGTTAGTGCATTAAAAAGGCCGTTCTCTTGGTCACAGAGTGACTGGTGTGTTAACTGTTGATACTACTGAATTATGTTCGACTACCTATTTTGTCAGCTTCCTGTCTGACTTCTCTGTTTGTTATCTAGAACGTGTCCAGTTGAATCCTGATAGCAAAACGATCACAACCAGTTGAGGGTTGCAGTATAGTTCGAGTTAACTGGTTCGTTATAGTAACCTATTGGTCTGATTGTTATGTCACCGGGATTTGGAAACCGCCACCTGATACATATTTCACAATCGTCGCTGATTCCGCCAATGCATCTTTGTCGTAAAAAATTAATGTCAAACAATTATATGGTGAACAGTGAGCAGACATCCAGAAACTCTCACGGATATCAATCATTTCCAGACAATGCTATCCGTGAGAATTTCTAAGGCACTGCATATAGAACTGTCTGGTTTAATTGGTGTCTTGCTAATGCTGACTCATGTATCCAAGTTTCGGACAAGCCGTGCCTACAAACTCGTCGTCTAAACCGAGTGTATTAACCGTTATTTTTTCAGGCATGATGGCTGTGAATTTGCACAATCCGTCGATAAACAATGGAACGTGGCCGACTGAGTCCGGCCTTCATTTTTTGCCATTTTATTTACATTGAACGTTATGCTAGGGCTCCACTGCAAGAGATCATTAACACGTGAATGGTAGTTTAGAGAACAGTGTTGTTTTTGTTGTGACATCGAAATAAATGTGAATGATGCCATTCATGACCAGACAGGTTTAGTTCTGTAACACTAAGTACGTACATCAGAACAGATACTTATAGAACAGGACAATGGGTCAAATTGAAAATTGAAGATACGAGAGTAAGTCAACTGCTATCCGAAAATTAATCGTAACTACTGTTAACATACTGGGGTTAAACTAACATCATCATCATCATCATCATCATCATCATCATCATCATCATCATCATCATCATCATTACAGCCATGAACCTGATCAAAAGGTACTGTGGCTCTGGCCGCCGTTCACCTCAACAGTGACGTGGAATATCGTAGAAGAAAACGTTACTAAGAAGGTGGAACATAATTATAACAGACGAGTCATAAGCGCGAAAATGTGGATACCACAGTTTCAGAGACCGTGGGTCATCATGTTATAGCGGATAAGGTGTGCCATTTGGAACACGCAAGTAGAATTACGTAAGATATACTCTGCAGAGACATTTCGACCGATCTCTTCGGTTACGATACACGGACTATGACCAATTAACATGTATCAATTTAAATAAATGTAAAATAAGAATGGCTCATCAGTTGCAATAGAAATAGCACACAGTACCAGTCACGTTCGAATAGGCCATCATTAGTTAAAAACAAACGAACAAAATTCAAATTTTAAACTGGTCGAGTAAGAAACTAACGGTGCAGATAATATCGGTCTTACAGTAAGGCACACGGAAATAAACGGAAACTAATAGGCAGTCCAGCATAAAGTTTAAGACAAGAGAAAGAAATAAACTTAAGTAAACTGTACAACTAATAACAACACATAACGAATAATATAGACCCATGATTGCAAACTCTTGACACCATGGTAGTGATAGGTTAACTCCCATTTGCTTCTGTACACAAAGTGAAGGTTTGTAACGGTGTATCACAACGGCCTCAGCGAACGGTAATGTATGTTTATTGATTGGACGATACAACACACGAAAAGCCTTCTCCACTCGAATTACGTGTCCCGTTTCTTCCAAATGTCGTGTGATAGAAGACTGGGCGGCACCGGTTTTGTTGTTCGTCAGCCATTTAGGAATGTGTTCCTAGACATGTGCCCCAAGCGTTCTCATCGTTCGGCCGATGTACTTGATTCCACAAGTACAAGTGAATCCATAAATAATGTTGGATGTGGCGAGTGAGTTGCTTGAGTCTTTCCTCGGTGTGCAGGGCAGCCGTGTTATCTGAGTGATCAGTCTTAATTCTGCCGCATTGTACGCAGCTCTGTGCGCACACTTTAGTCCACGTTGGGTGAGGGTGGTTACATCCTCACCCTTGTATGACTGTTATATACACGTCACTTGAGCAGGTTTCAGTTGGCTTTGGCTCTGTATGATTGACAAACGATCGCCGATACTGGCAACCTGTGTTGATTGTTGGGTGGAGACCAGCGCATACGCTGGTAATTACATCGTGCGCATAGTCGTCCACAAAAAGGGACGAGATAGAACACAGCAGTGCATAACTTATTTCATGATTTTCAAGAACGCCCAGACGGAGATGGTTACAGCATGGCATGGCATTAATCCACTACTAAAAACAGACCACATTAGAGACTCACGCCTGTTTCAAGAGGCCTGTTGTACACATTTTTATATATATATATATATATATATATATATATATATATATATATATATATATATA
>JTDE01001190.1:34887-61230 GCA_014338405.1 Paragonimus skrjabini miyazakii
GATAGATAGATATGGTTAAACTGCGTAAGTTACTTTGAGTAATGGAGTCAAAAAGTCAAAACACAGACACCCTGACTTACCTGAAGTCCCACACGAATACGCTTTTGTAAAGCACCCTCGGGGAACACAGCCTGGACTTGCGGTACCACTGTCGAACTGAGTACCCCACCATCCGAGCCAATCATTGCGGTTTCTTGTCGTAACCGGCTAACCACAGCTAAGTATTGCGGAAAGTCGTTGGTCAGGATGCGAATTATGCGCTTCTCCCGTAACTCCTCCAACGTCTCTAACGTGTCTGGTCGGAAGTACCGGAATAAAAATGTAAAACGTGAAGTGAAGAGATTAGAACGAGTGCCTTTATTTCCACAGCCTGGACGTTAGCCAACTTGGACACATTGATAGCATCAACGTCAATTATTAGATGCGCTCTATCATACACTTAGGGACAAACGGTAATTCAAAAAATACATTATTGTTTCTAAGTTATTTTGTGAATGCCCAATTAGTCAAAACTACTGCGCCACGCTCACTGGACTTGCTGTCCTTGATAACCTTCTTTAGTCGTTGCGTCAGTAAAGTGTCTGATTGTCGATACATGGCAAACTATCGATCACCCCACATTTGTGGGGCCAAATGCAAAATCCAGCGTCCAAACCATCTCACTGGCACTTCAACTGAAAGTCTCACCCAAAGGGCTTACCCAAAACCAGGCCTCCTAACCGAGTCAGGCTAGCGAACGGCCCCAACACACCGCTGTAACCACAACCAGGTCAGTTAGTATGGGGGCATACGCGCATTTCAGGTCAAACCGGTTGATTCCATCTTCCCGGGTGTTTTAGCCACCACGGTCCACGATCGATAACACCTGGCTGTTGGCAAGCCTCTCTGTAAACGTCCCACGGTTTTGCGTTAATGAGCACAAACGGGTAGAGTAAAAACACGGTGATGTCCTAACGGAGCGTGCTATCACGGTAAGTTTCTCACCAAACGATAGATAAAAATCTGTATTCATGAATGAATCGGATCTACTGATTCGTAGAACAGTTACAAAAGTTCACGTCTGAGTTCACAAATGGTGTGGTTATCTTGAAAACACAGCATGATATGTAAGAGATTCCAGTGGAAGCTGCCAATTAGGTCATGACAACTACGCCCATCGCATGCACAACATGGCGACATGTAATATGTTGGACACCCCTGAATATGTTGTGTATGAACTGAACGCCACTCACGTATGAACGCATCTCTCACGTTTAAAAATGATCTGACTACTGAAGCTACGAGTGTACATAAGTGGGATCCAGTTTATATTGATCAAACCCATACAATCGTTCGTATGTGAAGCATCAAATATTACACGACCAAAGAAATCAAAGACATTACTGATAGTACAAAAAGAGTTGCTTGGTTACCCTGGTAGATAGAGGTGTTATTCATTGGTCATATGCCAACGTGAGTTATCCGATTAACCGTCTACAACACCACGTTTTTAACCCACAAGATTGTCAGGGGATGGAAAAACCAGACCTGAAATTGACTCATTCCCAAGTTATGAAAACTGCTGCCGTTCCAGTTAGCAATGCTGATGGATGTTGCCCGTCAAGTTGAGGACACCGTGACTCCCCGACCATTACGAATAAAACTATTTAATCTGGCTATGTTCCGTAATAAAGCGCACTTCTGTATCTGATAAACTAACACATTTGCTAGTCATTCCAACTGTATATGATCTTTCATTACTATGGCATTATCTCAATCACTATCTTGTTTACTACTGCAAATTATCAGGCCACGTCCCAAGTCGATTTTGTAGATCAGTGTGATTCGCTTTGGTTACTGTGTCATATTTAACGACCCGAGAAACCCGTTGCGTGCTTGCACATTTTAATGGTGGCACACGTTTGTATAAATCTGTTTACTAGACCAACCGCATAAGTCCAGTGGAATTCCGTCGTCAATAGTTTGGCCCAAACCGAATAAACACATGCAAATGCATATGTATGCGAAATTAGTTGGCACTGCAAGTGCTGCAGCGGATGTGCATAACAGCACGACAGAGTAATTGTTTACGTAAGATCCCGGCATTGTCAGTGAACTGAGGATGTTTACAATATAGGTCAGTGATCCATTGGAAGCCGACTTTATGTTGACAGTTCGTGGGATAGTCCAAATGAATCGGATTATCACTGGCTTCCCGTCGGTGTGGGAAGACTTGGCAGTTTGAACAAACCTGTGACGGATATACACACTATGTATAATCCATGCAGCAGCTTAGTGGGACGGATGTTACCATCACCAGTCATGCGGTCGATTGACTGGAGCATAATGAATCATCCGCTGCTCGATTCGTTGATGGGAGCACAACAGGGCAGCTCTGTCATACAACAGAAAATTAGAAATCCGTCCAATAACATGGAACCATATGCAATGACAATTCCTCAAAAAGCTTGCTTGCAAGAATGCCAACAGTAGGGAACGGAAACATCTATATCAAAAAAGATCGTTTGCACTGATCAACCGGTGGTGCGAAGGTGCAGATAACAGAATGAAAACTTCATTCAACACGTCAAATATGTACACCAGAAACTGGTCCCATTCAAATGGTAGTTTAGCAAACTGAACGAACCTAGACACTTAGCAGTGGAATGTGTCAGAAAACCGGCGTTGTACTGCCGAAGCTTTATGACGTTTACGATACCTGATAAGGCAACGTATATCACTTTGTATTCATAGTGATGAAGTAATAATTCGGAGAATAATGATAACTGTTGCAGAACACAAATATTAATCACAGGAACCAGTTGGAGAAAATCTCACAGCATGTTACAAACTGGTAGTTTAAGTGCACCGTGAAGTAATCCGAAAGGGTAACATGGTGCTTCCTTCAAGGTTAATGCTCTCAAGGAAAATATCCCTCCCATGAATCGCCACCATTCGGCTAATAGTTCATACAATGAGCAACCCTAGTGAAGAAATAGACTTCCTACTGTGTGATAACTACGCTATAATAACATGCTGTAAGCTGGGACCATTCGATAGTACGTGTCTTTTCAGACGCCATATGGTACTTTGACGTATAGGGGGGAATCTTGACGAGGCCCCAACATGAATTATGAGCACGTGGCTATTTCGATAGTTCTGACAAACCAACTTTGCTCCTAACTGAACACTATCCACACGTAATCTCAGCGTTTGCATCCAGCTACTCTCTTCGGTCAGCGCATTTTGTAAGGAAGCACCAGACTCGTTGTCTTAGTCAACACACACAGTAATCACGCGGTCAAAGTTCCCGCTTTCTCTCTAGGAAAAAAAGCCATCGAGAAAACAGGAGGTGATTTTCATAACATCAGAACCACGCTCCACGATCAAACTGTAAAATTACCCAGCGAATAAATAAAAATTCCGTGTGACACATTCCGAACTCCACGTTTCTGTCCCTAAGTAACTGACATATAGTGAAGGTTATCTAACACTCAACGATTTGCAGTAAGCTCATTAAAAGTCACAGATATGGGAAATACAAAACTGTGCAACCACTCTGACAGATATTTTAATGAAATCAGGACCCATAGTAGCCTGATGACTATTCTGTTATCATGACATTAAATATGTGAAGGAAGCATCAACACTTAACGAGACGATTGACCTGATATGTGGCGATCAGTTTTGTGAAATAGGAATATTGAACAGTTAATGGTATACATCAAGTGATAAAATTAGTCAGTCACCCATCTTTCGGAAATATACATCTTACCGCCAAACAGAAAGTAACTGTTATTTGCCATAAAATAATGAGTGCTATTCAGAAGTTGTAGGTTGAAGTCTGCCTGCATAACCGTTATATATCATGAAGTATTCGCAATGTCTATAACAGAACTATACCTCTTATATATGTATGTCATATTACAAAGTCCAGGAGGAAGAGTATGAACTTGATCGAGAATATGAGTATTTTTGTGGACTCACGCCTCTGCTAGAACCGCTTTAAAGAAAAGTCGAATCCTGGTAGAATTCTGTCACTTGTTCATAGAAGACATTGTGTACAGGTAAGCAATGGTCAAGGACGTCCAAGTCTCAGAGACAATTTTTGACAGGAAAACGTTCATACCCCTTCATTCAAACTTCTTTATAGATATTATTGACATCAGTGAATTAACTTTCGACAAAAACCGTCTGCTTCCTCTTGAAATGGACTGTTATCACGCGATCCATTGGATTTTGAACTCGATCGACAATTGATTTGTAGACGTCTTCAGAAAGTTTCATCTTCCTACATGGGTGTTACCAAAAACTGGGAAACCAAACGATTGATAACTGATAGATGGAAAATGAACATAATCTAGGCGCTCTGCATCTCATGACAAGACTGCAAGTGTGCACTATTGAATAAGCGTTCATCCCTGTACTGTTGAGAGGATCATTACTTATATTTTGTACCACTTACATCCAAAGATCATCAGAATACTTATATCTCCAGTTTTGTTTCGACTTGTTGCTTAGGGAGATCATAGAAATGCTATCTACAAACCTCTACGGACACCCATATTGTGGTGGAATGTCAGGCAGGAGGTGCGAGTATTCCAACTCTCGGCGGAATACCTCAGCGAGTGGATCGAGGACGGCGTGGGCGACCGGATGAGTCATCGCTCTACTGGAACGGACCAACGGGCGAGACATGACAGGTAAAATAGGATGGACGACCAAATCGGAGGGGCCATTATTCCAACTCTCAAAGGAATATATCGATATGGTCGTGGAATACGGTCAAAACCCACAGTGGATAGATGGAGGACAACACGGGCGACTGGAAGAGTCATCGCTCAACAAAATCGGACCAACAGACGAAGAATGACAGACGGAAAACCCCTGGATAGAAGGCATCGATCACATACGTAAACCTGGAGTGTTGCGGACTGGAATTGTGATTCAAAATCGCGAGCGCGCGTGTGACATGGTAACTAGCGTGTTGGACAATAATGATCGTGCTTTATTATGTTGGTTGAACACTGATAATGTCCATTTCTACTTATCAAAAGAGTGATGTAACTTGCCCCTGGTGAAACCTAACCCCAATGGCAGAGATCGATTCGTACAGTTCACGCGTCCAATAGACTTATCCGAGATACGTTGGACTGGCAGTTTCATCCATCCTATGTTAATGAGAGTTAACAACCAAACAAAGCTGTGGTTCGAACAGTTGTACATGAGTGTAAAAAGACCACCTAGAGATCAAACGATGAGGTTCACCGTTTTCTGATTAACATGAGTTTGATCAAAAAAGCTGACATGCGGACATCCTCATGTATTGTCCGAATGATAAAGGGGTGTAGTTATCCAACCGATTTACAGTGGAAGCTAAAAGCCCATGGCGACTTTTCTATCCTGGGAGTTACCGACGTAGGACCTTGAAATCAAACTGACCTCTGCAGTGTACTGAATTAACAAGGTTATCGCAGTTAAACAGTCTACTCCATAAACAACCTTGAGCAAGCGATGCGTAATGGAAGCCACACAATTCCCCAGCTATATAAGAGAAACATCCTGAAACGACACACAGCAGTTTGCAAACAGAATGAAAGGAACGCATGTTGATAGATCGTCCCTAACGAAATAATGATCACCGTGTTTAAGCCCAACTCGAAGTGCATCGAACGGTCCAAAAAAAATGCATGGATGGCTAACTTTGTCCCACCTCCGATCAACAAACATAACTCACCAAAGTTTTGACCCAAAGCTGACTGCACTGCTTGATCGGTTGCCTCGAGTGAGTGTTCACGCCAAGTTTCTCCATTGTCACTGCGCAGAACAACTAGCTCTCGTTGACGGCCACGAAGCGAGGCGAAATGTGGTATTTCCAATAGGACGGGTGTGTTGAAAGTGCACGGATATGGACCAAGTTCGATGATCCTGAGTTAAGCATTGAAAACAGTAAAGAATGAATAAACATCAGCCTGTGACGATCGATCTCACACAGTTGTTGTGAGTGCATGAGTCGGTAACGAACACCATCGTCAATTCTGAATAAACCAATAGTTTCGGGTCCATTAACTTTAAAGCATTTTCAAACCTTTCGTAGTATTCTGTCAAAGGTTCTTGAGGTTCGATCTTTCATGTGTCAGAAATCCTCAATCACTTTTAAAATAAAAGTAAAACATGTTGTTTACGAGCCTCACACACGCAATTACTGATGAGTAATGTGAGAATTGGTTGCTATGACCTAAACGATACAGGTCTCGAATTCATAGGGGGTTTTCAGCCAAATCAACAAATTTAACATTTCAACCAAACCACTTCCTATAAACTAGTCCCCACTGTAGTGCTGGACAGACGTAATGCTTTCTATTAAATCAGCCTGATAAGAAATCCTATTCGTGAAGCCAGTGATCTGAGTTAACAGGAAAGTAAGTGCGGTTTCCTTAGAGGCGATTGGAAAACCTGAACATTACTCAGAAGCAGACGTCTCTGAGTGTTCAGAGATGATAATTCAGTCATGTTTGATGCGAAGTGAATGGCGCAGTTGACCGATGAGAACATGAACCAGTACCCAAATCTCCGTCGACGTCGTCAGAGTGCACACTGCACAGGGGCTCTAACAAGAGAATGACTTAACTCTAGTGATTCTTGTCATCAGTGTCCAGTTAAAATTCTGCCCAACTACAGAAGCTGAGGCCAAATGAGACTGACATTCAAATTATACACATGCGTACCTCGTTGCGCTGCTAGCCGAGCCAACCGGTTGGAACAAGTGATATCTGTGTGAGCCAGTGGTCATATGATCAGTATTAACGTTCAGAAGGTAGTTCCTACTTGGAAACGACACAATAACGACTCGATCAGACTATGTGCGACTAGAAAAAGGAAAGTTGAAACAAGAAGAAACGAGAATAAACATCTTGCTCACTGGAAAGAAGGTAAAGGAAACTAAACCAAATAACCCCTGCACTTTCCACGTATATCGACCACGCGAACGAACAAGCATACCGAATGTGGCCTATTCATGCAGGTGTGACCTTAGTGACCATTGATCTTGTCTGTGACAGATAAAGTACTAGTGACGACCGGAGGAATCAGAGGTTTTGCAACGTTGGGCCCCCCGGAGACAGTCTTTACTGAGTGGCCTAATTTAGAAAACCCTACAGCGTAAAGGATCTGTAGGAGGTAGTCATCGAGTGACACGTGTTGGTCTGGTTTAGCATGTCGTTTATAAGACAGTTACCAAAGGAAAGAATGAGTTTATAGGTCACTTGAGCCCACGAGTTGAAGCTCAGATGCAAATAGGTCTGGATAGTACACTGTGTGCACTTCTATGTGGGTTCAGATGACTGGCATACGGATGTCCTTCAGTGAACAAGTTGATTAGGAAACGGATACCGTCAACCGTATTTACATATCTTCGTATTCAGTCTTGTCAAACAGTGACCCTCGTCATCTGGTCAACCAATTAATCTCCTTCTCAGAAAGTTGAGGCACCATGGTATTCCACCTCTCCCTTGCTTTGATTTGTTGGTGCACAGTGTAATGAATGCCTTTTTGGGTTCCCATTCAGAATTCAAGCTCTCCTCTTCCTAACTGTGTACAGTATGTACTGACAGGTATTCGTATACTGGAATATTTCTTGTCTTGTATAGTCAGTACCTTTCATCCCGGTTTAGCTGTAGTTATTGGAATACCTTCATCTTCTTGTTTCTGAAAGACAAGGATTTTACCCTTATGCTAGCCCATAATATGGCTAACAAACATCCGCCGGCCGGGACTTAAAGATTTCCACTCACACACTTTTCGGTCTTGATCCTTCTAGTTTACGCCGGTTACGAGGTGCGCAACTGAAACTGCATGCGGTGTAGCGCAAGGAATTTACGATAACGGTTATGCACGGGTATCCTTTAGTTCTGTAAATATTCCCCCATCTTGAAACAGCTGACACGTATTTGAGAATCAACTTGTTAGTCTCGTCATGTCCATGTCCACAATTAATAAACATGTTGCTAAGTCGTGTCTGATACCTCAGCGCGGTCTGACGTTTTACGACACGTTAGCTTACGTTCCAAACGGTGACGTGACGTAGATAAAAATCCGTATTCATCCATGGTATGCCTGACACGCTTGACGGTTTTATCTCGTCCAACACAGTTAGTGTTGCTACTATCCCTTGTCGTACCCACACACACCCACATTATCCCCCTCAAGCTTTGGCACGGTGATTTGTCATTAAAACTGCCAAACTAAAAGTTATCAGGTGCCCTAAAATGTGCTCATGCTATCAGAGATGTCTAGAATGCAACAAGAATGACACATCTCGTTTCCCGACTCCGCCACATAAGCTAACCGGTACACGGTCCCACTGATACTTGCACGTCATATATGTATAGTTTTATTGGCGTTGTTTATCTTCTGATTATCAATAACTTTTGCGCCAATAGCTTCAGCCACAGTAACACGCTCATCCGTAAAATTATGCCGTTAACCGTAGATTGTGTTTGAGGACTGTTCGGTATGGCGTGAGTGACTGGAATATGGTAAGCTTTGCCTGCATGACATTGTTATGATCGCAGAAGACGTTTCGACGGCGGAGTTGTTTATTGTATAAAATCCAGTACAGGCTATGTGAAAACATTAGTCAACGAACGCGAACGCATGGCTGACGTTTATCTGCACACACCTGACAGTAGTACATTGTCATTCGCCTTGGTGACACGTACCCACTGTTCCCATAGTTGCTTCTCGTCCGTCGTATTCCTCGCATTGATACCTGTACTTTAGTTCGTGAATGTATGCACCACACTACGCACAAACGAAGCTGACTCTTACACAACCCTGAGTCATGCCAGACTACCGACAGCTGTGAACCGTCCGACCAATTCACTGCCTATAGTGTACTTGTGATGAACAGGGCATTAGTCACGTTCGTTGTGGTTAAGCAAAACAATTTTTAGAGGCCACGGTCACAGGTGAAGAGTGAAAAAGTACTATGTACCGTGGGAATTGAGGGGTTAACAACCTTCAGAATTACAGTGTGCAACCGGAAGCAATAAACTGTTGTATCTGTGATCACTTTCAGAAGTAGGAGTAGAAAGCTATATGGTTCCCCATTTATTGGATAACAGTTCTCAACCGTGTTCAACGAACCTGGGATAATTTCCACACCTATTGAGCGTATCCTCTTTTGGCTACGTGATGTTTTCCCAGTTTGGTCAGCGGTATAGATGGCCTCACCAGTAAAGACTGCGCAATTTGACCACATCAGCTGGCATTCATGAAAGCAGAGCTTTTTCAGGCATGACAGTGGACTGTGATGTTGTTAAATCAGCTGGTTAAGTTTATACAGGCTAACAAACAGAAACAACGGTAATCAAAAGTCGAACTTTCTAGCTGTCAGTCCACGACTCAAAGTTTCTGTAAAAGACAGGTCATATACAATTATTGCACAATTATTCCCTAAATGACTACTGAACCTTTTTGAACGTCATCTGTGAGGACAATGATCAAAAGTAGTACGATGCAGTGTCACAGTAAACCTAATGAGTGACACAGTCCTGCTTGTGATTTCGCGTTTGGTTTCAGTCGACGTAACAAATACAGCATGATCTTACCTACGTATCTGAGTAGCCAAAGATACCGCAAACCAATGTTCATATATGCCGGAACAGATGAACGTCAGAATGTTGATCGTACAGTAGAATAAGAACAACGGATGTCACCTGAAAAGAAGAATCTCCTGACCACCAGAGTGGCTAGTCTAAAACTTTGTCTGATATGAGGTTGTGCAGTGGTCAGCAGAGAGTCTGCGTTCTTTCAACTGAAAACTCTTCTGATAAGTTCTGTGTGACTTGTTAAGCTTTGTAAACGCTACTTCATTGTGATGAACGGAAGCTGAAGATAGAATATTAGTTGGGAAAGCTGGAGATTGAATAGTTTTTCGTGTATGCAAATGGACCGGTTTGGTAACTGAGTAACGCTTATGCCTTTCGTCTATATTCGTGTAGATAAGCGTGCACAGTGTGGTAACGATCTGACACACGGTGTCGCTTTCATGCCAGATGATTGCTTCATTTCCTATCTAGGCCCTATAACCCGACATCTTAACTTGCTTGTTATACGGTAGCGAACAGCTTACGGACAACCTGGTAAAAGCTTAACGAAACTTAACCCAACTATGCAGTTCGGGTTCATTTAGACAAATGGGGTCATCTGAACTGAGTAAAGTGAGCCGTTCAAGAGATCGCAATCAAGTTGAGGCCGGTTGATATGACTGACAATCACACTTCACTCGATTAACAGTAGTCCGGTCACTCAGTCCGGTCACGCCATCCACTTTTCTCAAATCGTCTTCACTTTCAAGGGGTTGTGTGTGTCTTGAACACCAGAATGTATTGCTGTTTGCTCAAGTGAAGCGGGTCTGTGTGCTTGGTTTGTTTGTGTTCATGTTACATACATGTGAATTGTAGAGCAGCCCTATACTTTTCGTTCCCTTCATATCTCAGGTAACACAAACTTATGGTCAAAAGTCTTTCTCAGATATCACGTACCAGACAATTAACATGGCGAAAGAATGTAATTGGTTGATCGCTAAAAGTCTCTTCGAAGTTTAGCTTGGCAGACACTACCAGCCAAGAATACACACAAAATAAACCAACGTACACACAACTGAACTGTGCGATCTCCACGCAATCCAGGTCACAGCATATTTGCATTTCGATATGTTAACTCTCTAGTAGGTGGACTAAAAGAGATTAAGTACTAAAAAAAGCCGCGTTTGTGCACAACACTTTTAGAGAAGTACAGTGATTTCAGACATCATCGTGGAAGTGTTCGACTTAACACAGACAACATCAGATAAAGAGAGAGAGACGAAATGAAAACCTTTCTTTCCCGGTCACTCTCCTATTGGGCTATGTGAGTTTTCCGTATCAACCAGTGCACGATAACAACCAACTAACATAGGGATCAAATCTGCACGGCCAGCATGTATACCCCCACCTTAAAAGAATGCAGAGAAGCAAGTAATTAATTCAGCGATGAGATACTGCACGTAGTCCGGCATTTTGTGGAATCAAACCATCCGGGTAGACGAACTGACAATTATTTTGAGTTACAAGCAAAAAACTTGTAGATGAAAGATTAGCCAACCACACACAAACACTGTAATGTGTGACCTGGATCAAACACTATGGAATTGCTTGTGATAATGAATACAGTGACCTGATTATGCCAGTCTGATTGAACGTCAAGAGTCATTGGATCGATCAATCGCTAACATCCTTCATCCGCGTCCCTTGAGAGTAATCTGTCGCTTTTTGAGACACGAATTTGGATAGTCCTAAATATCAGTTGTTATGTGAGGGGGCTGGCTGAAGGAAAAGTTACCTTTCTTGTCTAAAAGTATACAGCATTTGTGCACAGGTGAGTCCTTACACTTTTTTGATGCCAGAAGAAAATAAGTAAACTCAAACTAGTTAGCTCAGAAACTATTTTGTGAGTGTCCCGTGAAAACGACTCATTGGTGCAGCTGTTTCCAAACCAACCACTCCTGCTAGACAAACCCTGAAAGTAATTAACAGTCACGTTAGTAACAAATGCTTAAATAATTACTTAAAGGATTTCGACTGTGTCTGTTTGTAAACCCGAGATAACTACTACGCAATCGATTGCAACGTTATTAAGCAAGTCACGATGACCCGTTCTAGACAATACTGAGTGGGGCTGAGTTTAACAAAGAGTATACTTACCATCAGAATGTGGCTTTCCAAGGCGGTTCACTGTGGCGGACGTATGCAATCACACTTATGGACCCAACCTATACCTTAACGTGCCATGAATGCCAACCTACAGTAGTCCTGCCATCCCTAGATTGGACGAAAAACGAAGGGAGGACGGATTCGATTACAGACACACATACCATTTCTTACTAAAATTGTTAGCGTAACCTGACCAATTTTTCGGACCATCTTTTTACCATGGGAATGCTTATATACTCCTATCTTCACAAAATTTCCCGAATTCTCGTCGATGGTCTGAACGTTCCGAACTTTACGCTAAACTGTCATGTTTTTTGAGGGACTGCCAAGTGGCAAACCAAAATCGTTATATCACTGTGAACAGACAAATGATGCAAATAACAAGAAAAAAACATTCTGAACTGTTGAACGTCAGTCGTTTTATACAGTATTCGAACCGGAGACATCGCATAGTGTAGTTTACGAAATAGAACCAAGCCTCTCATGGTTACCATCCTGTTAAGTTTCGCAATTGTGAAGATCTTCGTATCAGACTGACATTTGGCTGCACGCCAAATAAGAGTTGTTCACAAGTGAGACTAAGCTCCTACCGCAAACATTTCAGAAAATAAATGAATGTCACATGATTGCCGATTGAACATTAATCTGACCTAGGTTTATCTCATAATCCCGCTGCCATGGTAATTCCCTTGTGTACTTACTGTGTGGTTAGTGAGATGTAAACTATCCAGCAAGTGGCTTATGCAGCCTGTTGTTCAACAGCATTAGCATGTTTTAACAGACACCGGAACTCGCGTCCAGTGTTTCCTTACAAAATGGGTCAACCACAAGGCTTATCCGAAATGCAAAGGCTCCGATCCAATGCGCATGGTGTTCCACTTGAATTAGTCGTAACTGTCTAGCGGTTGCTGAAGCTGATATGGACAACAGTCTTTTCAACCACCTGAGTTAAGTAGTATCTGGTTACTACCATGTATGCCCTATTCCCGGAAAATAAAAGTGGACTTCTGAAATACACGTTCCATTAAATTGATAGAAGAAACAATCGGACGATAATGAAATCAGATAATCTGGTGTGTACGGCACATACTGTCAGTGGTTTAAGCGATCACATGAACTTCTGTAAGGGATCTGATCTGATACGTGGAAAGTGATAATAGCAATCTTAGTGATTTCTCTCTACGTTTACCGCTTTAGCCGTGAGTCACTCTGATCAACAGTCAGCTGGGCAGTACACAGAAACCACAAATTGCCTTACTCACCTACAAGCAAGTCCCTCTGAATCATTCAATTGCGGAGGTCGCGTTGTACGTTCCGGACGAAGCATGCGACAGGTCACCCTGGTAGGAGCGCTTGCTGCACTCGGGGGAACCAAGACGCGGAGACCCGGATGTCGGCTTCCACGCATCGATCCCCCACGAGCATCGACCAAGAAAGAAACGAGAAAGCTGTATACAAATGTGAACATAACGAAAAAATTAGAATTAATTCTTATAAAATGGGAGTATTACGAAATGAGGGCGTTCATCAACTGGCGGAAAGCATTCGAGTTTAGTGGGTGAATAGCATATAGATATTCTTGTGGAATAAGACGAAATTAGAAGTGGCGATAGGCGAACGAGAGATTCAACGTTTGTATAACGTATACAAGATGGTACACAAAAATGAGGCCCTTGATTCAAATGAAGGAAAAACCACGAACTCTGCCTTTCAGAGTGCCAGTCATTACGCGCGGTTGCGTATTAATTGAGAATACCGATTCACAGCCCAGTTAGCTCCGTTTACTAAGTATAGTTGAACAACTGAATGATCGATAGTCGCGTGCGCATTTGTGATAATCGCTCCACATCCTACTGATTGCTTTGTCTTTGACCGGATAGATCATATACACTACTGTAAGTAAGAGGTAGTTTGTGAAAGAGTAGTGCCATTTTGAAACATCAACTTATCGTACATACCTGATCTCGTTTCGTTTTAGTCGCAAGCATAAAGCCGTACATTGATTAGGGGAACAAATAAGACATTTTCTGAAGCTTTACAATGAAATCTGGCGCACTCAGAAACTTTGCAATCGGTTTTTCTAGTTACTTCTCTGGTGACTCAACCGAAGAAAGAACAGTCATCCTTTTTCATGTTACAGTAGACCAGACTGCATTGTATCCATTTTGGTGGCAGATATGAATTATCCATAGTCAGGTACATTTCGATAGAAGTGGGATACGAACTCGAGACAAGGAATTTCGTAGTTATGTTACATATATATACATATGTATTTTATCACAAATCTGTTGAAGGATTTAGCGCCAATTTAACCCAACATAGTTAACACAAACAGTAAGCAACGGAAATTAGCGTAGGAAAATGCACATCCACAAGGGTAGTGATAAGAAGATGAAGAAAGATTTCGTTTTATGCACCTCGTGAATTTATTTTTTTTGCTCTTGTTGGTGATTTTGTTGTAACGGTTGGAAACCACATTAAATGCATATCGCCAAAACGCTTCACCTTAGGTAGGAGCATATACTGTGACCAGAGCTCAAACCATTCACCCTGTAAGAGATACCTGATGTCTTCACCACTGAGCTACTCGAATTCAAGATAGGTTGCAATGCAACTATATTTCTAAATAACACTAATATCTTTTGCTTGTTAAATAACATCACTTAGCTGGCTCATTCGGTCGTAATCATGAATCATACTTTGATCACGTATGATGAATGAGCCATTCAGCTCTAGTTACGATAGTCATGTGGTGTTGAAGCAACACTCCAAACAAGTGCACAGTTTTCGTCAGATCTATCTCTTTGATTATCAGACGGATAGTAACGAACAGAAAAGCAATTCACAACTTATGGCAGTAACGAGAATCTTAGCGATCCCTGACAACCTCTATCAGCATCATTATCATCATAGACAACAATAGGTCAGCGGTTCTCTCTGGTGCTTAACTGCCACGCGACCATGAAGAAAAAACAAGCCATGTCGATACTGTGATCGACGAATTCCAGACAAAAGAAATATAAAAACGAAGACCCTTTGTAATGAATGTGCGATTCAACAGACTAATTATTGCGGTGTTTGATAGAATATCTTGAGTCAGCTGTAATTTACGATCGAAACCCATAAGTCGTTGATTGTGTATATCACGAGGAATCCAGTAGGCTGTCACTGAAAAAAGCCAACTGAACAGGTGACAAACGAAAACAATTGGGAAGAATTGGACGTAGGCGTTTAAATGGAAAACCTACTGGGTTGCGATCTGGAAATCTATATAAAAACGGAAGCACGTTCTACAATATGTGTGTGCGAACTACAATGAGAGAATTTCTTCTTGTCAGTAATCACCCAGAAGTAAGAACAAACGTCCAACGAGATGATGGGAAAATTCCTCCTAGAATGCCAGCTAAACCCTAACGCATTTTTATGTTCTCCCAAACCATGTCTTTCACTGGTTACAGTCAAATCGACGCTTTATACATAACGTAGCCCTCTACTGTTGTTCAGCTACTCGATGATTAAATGAATATCGTCTAGTCAGGCTAACCACGATTTGTTCTCACACGTTTGGGAGCTTACTAGCGTAGATGTTGGACTGTGTATTGATTGATTAGAGAAAAATGTCAAAACACCGACCATAGGCAATTCCATAAATCAAGCACTGATATGACAACGACAACGGATCACAAAGACACTAAAAACGCTAGCAATCGGCGGCAGAAAAGAAAAACAAAAACCAGGTCACCTGAGGTCACGCGCATAAGCGCGCACATGGTAAGCCGGAGAGTAGGGCAAAGTGACACGTGATAAGTGTAAAACAAAGATAGAACAACATGCACTCGTTCCCTTACTTATTGTGCATTAAATGTGTAAGTCAAACAGCAAGCTGATTCGTTCGATCTTCATTTTTAGAACATTCTGGCAGTGAAACGATGCTAGCCATTTTCTAATTCACGCCATAGCAGTAGAACAAACCAGTTGTCTGTGTGATTAACCTGGTCGACCTGAGACCACACAATCTTCACAGAACGTACGGTTTGATATTACCTTCTCTCATCTTAAATCCATATGGCTAATGCACGAGTGATCGAGACTGATACATTAACGGTCTGTGTGTTGGCCATCAACAAAGTGTCAATACACGCCAGCATACACATACGAACAAATAAAAAAAGACAGACTGACTGAACGTGTTTCACTATACACACTATACATGTTCCGCAAAGCACGTAGCCATCAAGCGCGCAAGTGAGAATAAGACAGAAAGTATACTAAAAAACGTCAAAAGGGCAGTTGTCTAAACACTAATGTCAAATTGACTGATAGATGACCGCAGAACGGCACTAGACAAGACTTAACAAAAGCGCTGAGTATCACCGGCTTTACGTGTAATGAGGGCTAGCAGCAGTAGATATACTGCAAAAGGGGTGCGGACGTGGTGGTCAAAGCATACTGTCAGCTGTTAGTTTCCTTAGTTGTCGCGCCTTCTCGAGCTCGTAGGCTGAAGCCGATCAGCCGTTTATTGGTTGGCCTACAAGTAGGCCTACCAGCAAGCTTCTAACACTGCCCCAGTAGGGGTTGAGAAAGAGTTCTGTACACATCAGGTCCAAGTGACCGCCAGCGAAATGGTGGACAACCATTTCGACCTAGCTGGTTTTCATCAGCACCACGCACGTCAAGGTTGTTTGAAAGCAGATCCAACATGGTACTAAAGCGCTCATCAAACCATTGAAGTCTAACAGAAAAGAACTGAAACTGGATTCCAAATTTTCTGAGCACATAGCTTATACAGTAAGTCGCAGAACATGAACTTACATGATGTCTATAACGTACTAAGAAAACCAGAAATAGAGGATACGTATTTGGGAGTGACCGATATAGTACCGACAGTGATCTGGAATTCTGATTAATATAGCTAAGGATCATTCCCAGCTGATAAGAGGTTTTGCCATCGAATGGTCCTAGCAGCCGAATTTTTTCTAGAAGAAGTATGAGAGCATGCTTACATTCTTAGAGCTGTTGTGGTTTGCAAAGTCAGTTTATTGATCACGGTATCCTACGTATGATCGAGCCATCACATCAAAATAATCGGCTACAGTCACTTGTAAGCACCGCTCAGGTTGCCCGATCGACTGGAACGACGTATTAGTAACCTTCCTGGTATTTTACGAACGATTGTATTGGAACGTTTAGATATGATCAGTCTGTTGTACCTATTTTAAAAAGTACACTGTGTGGCTGATTTTGTCACGTGATTGGTAAGAGTAGTCATGGTTTGTTGAGGCTGCATAGTGTCCCATTGTATACAAGTCACAGCGTTAGTCAGGACTGTGAAGGTCGTCCAACTTAGGTTAATGAAGGTTTATCATCCCATTCAATCATTATCATAATGAGCTATCCTTCGGATCACAGAACAGTAGTCGAGGAATGGATTGGTATGGATTTAACATCATCAACAGGAGCTCAAGTCGAGTTTAGTGCCTATTTTCGACAAGAATCGGTTGAACTAGTCAACCTGAATATCAAAGCTGTATACAAAGTTGAGTAGCAGTTAGTCCAAGAAAACCAAATCCAACAACTACACATCAATTTCCTTTGTTCCATTTTGGTTAATAATTCAAATTTAACGGGTAACTCAGTTCAACGTGGATAGTAGGCGAATCACGAAACCTGGTTAGTTAACATCTGTCTGATGTTTTCAATTGTCGGTTACCTTGGTCAGGAGTTTTACTTATCTAGGATAACGAACACGATCTACAGTTGTTAGTCTTGATTAACTCCGTTCGAAATTGATCGAGTACAAGCCATTCGTCTAAACTATCAAATTATACCCAACATGTGCATTCGCACACCGGTTACCATTGACATATACAAGGCCAGACTTTGTAACAAAATGTTTCGGAATTCGTAACCTATCACCTAATAACGCAGCTTATGAAAGTAATTCTGTGTTAGTTCGTACAGGCTTGACTTGCGCCAAAAAACTAGCCAGCTTTGGAAGTGTCGACGTATATTCAGACCACATGTTAGCTTTTCCAATATTTGGAAGGTTTTTTAACCACGAACTTCGTCAAAACGTAACAGTCAGTTTTCTTCCCACAACATACACAGATGAAATTTCACCACAGGACATGGTCAAGACAACAGCCACACATATCAGTATGCATGCATTCTTCCAACTATAAAGATACAAAGTATAATCTGACTTTTCTCCCTAGAGGGTATTTAAGATATTGTTACTCATTTTCTTTAACCCCTATGTGACACCAGTCGGCTGTGACGTTGGCGATGTGTTCCGCACTGTCAATTGTTAGTTGATATTCTCAGTGCACGATCCAAACGTTTGAATATATACGGCGTTAAAGAGCAATCTGTCGAACTCGTTCAATTCTCGTTAGTACGTGTTCAGCTTCTAATCCCGCTGCTGTAAAACATCTTGTGACACTTTAATCGTACGGCTGAGCACACATCTTGGTGTTATTCTATTCGGAAACAACTCAAGATCGTAGTCGTGACTTTAACTCCGAAGAATGTTTAATAGTAGTCAATGTGGAATAATTTATTTATCCAATTGTTTGGCTGCAGTGGGTAGGTAATTGAGCCCCAGACACAAAAGTGTAGAAGTGAAAACATACGCTGATTGGTTAGAAGGATTGAACTCTGTGTAGTTCACTAAGTTAGTTTTATCAAACACCGTAAAGTATGTTCAAGAATGTCACACTGTCCAGGTATGTGGCCATAATGTAGCCACTTGACAAAGGTTGCGAACGGTGTGTTTAAGCACATTTGGTCATTCACTCGCTCATCGGATTTCTGTTCTGACTTCCACTGTAATAGTATATCAAATTGGCACTCCTATCATCAGGTATTCAGTTCAAAGTATACATGTTCTGCTCCTAACTAACCTTCTAATTTGAGCTCGAAGTCAACGTACAAACCGGCAGTTGGGTATTCACACGGTTAATATCATTCAAGTAAGTTTCATATCTGATCCATCGGACTATCCGATTATTATAATTATAAATGCGGTATATATCATAGAAATAATGACGTCATAAAAGAGGCGAATAATACAATATATGAACTGTCTACAGAATGGAGCATCGTTTGATTAGGATGCGTACACACCGTGTTCCATAAGTCTCCCAATAAGTCAAGGTGCAAAATTGGTGTGACAGATGACCAAGCCGGAGAGGCGATTATTCCAACACTCAGTAGAATACCTCGATCCTGTGACGGGTTATAGCCAAAGCTCATAGCGGGTTGATTGCAGACAACATGAACGACCGAACGAATCATCACACAAAGGAACTGGGTCATCGGGCGAGAAATGGCGAACAAAAATCAATTGCAGAAAGCGTCAGCCAAACGCACAGAACCGAGTAGAATTGTACACAACGGAAACCCAACTGCGTCGTGGACTTGAGCTCCAATTCGTAAATGGGAGCGTGTGAGTGGCACGGGAAGAACGCGCTAGGTGGACAATAAAGATCTTGCTCTGCTGGATGACTTTTCACTACAGTGAAACCACCTCATGGACCAGTCACAGAATAGTGAACAAGATTAGTCGTAAAATCTCGGCAACATCAGTTACATCAGCAACAACACTGTACTGCCATCTCAGGTCGGAGACGAGAGATTTATTTACCTGCCAGGTTTTGCTCATGCCTATAGACAACAGACTGGTCAGTTGAAAACCGACGCTTTTTATGTCCGCCATGGTACTTGCCGCTGAATAACGTGTGACAGGATCCATTAAAAAGCAACCTGGGTTTTCTGTTTTACATGTTGAGCAGGGCTTTCCTGCATCAGCACCAACCATGTATACAATGCCGTTTCCGCAACCTTGTTTTGTGCCCCATAATGCGGTTATTGCCGAGCGTGAGAACATTTGGGAGAAATTCGCTTACATTGTGTGATATAACTGACATACAGTCGTCAGCTAATCATGCCACTGGGTGCACAGATAACACTGGCATTTCTATTTCAGTGGGGTTATTCTAACATAATAAACTGTCGAAACCACCACAGTCTATCCGTGCATACCAAAACGTTCACCAGTGTTATGTTTTCAAATGCTTACGATAAATGTTATCAACGACTGAGCCTACAACACCCAGGATCATATATTTCGATGTTATCACCCCCGACCAGTTAATATCCAAAGTCTTGGGAGTAGCATTGTGTCAAAGCATGCGGTTGTCTCTTAAGATCGGTGGCGTCATCAGAGTATAAAGGCTCGTTTTGCATATGGTTCGTCTAAAAGCCTTTTCCTCCTGTCGTTAAAATTTACAATCTATCGACGTTCGTATACTTCCCAATCGATTACACGATTATCCCACAGTCGTCTGTTGTCTTCTAACGACCGTAAACTCAGTAAACATATCAATACATTTTCCAACCTCATGCAGCACATTAGAAAGATGTATTTTGGAAATGTCATCGTTGAATTCCATTTTAAACTGTGTTGATATTTGCAGATATCTTTTATCCGCAGACTCATCATGAACTTCGGTTAATTTCATACATAGGGGCTTTTACATCTTCGTACCGAATTATAGATCTATTCTGTAGTCCAGTAATCGGGCATAATTTACTTCTAGAGCTTTCCAGCTTTCTAGAGCTCACAGAGGGACAAAGAGTGAGATAATGTGCATTTTCTGCCATTCTGTTAACATATCATTAACTTCAAAAACCTGTATTGCAATCCCATCTTAGACTCTGTAGTTCAATACTTGCTTTTATTATTATTGGGGATGCACTTGCTAACCGAGCTTCAGACATTAGGAGTGACTAAAGCTTTTCCTTGAAAAACTTGATTGATTTAACTTGTCAACTCACTTTGTAAATTTAGCTTTCCCTCACTACTTGTCTATACACAATCTTGTCAGAACCTCAGCGTAATGCGTGCGTCATATTTGGGATATTTCTCCACCTTAGAGGAAAAAATACCAGTACAACGGTACAAAGTCTATTTGGATACAACGGTTTTATTCGGGTCTCTTTTGAGTTCTACGCAGAGCCCTTGAACTTTTATGAATGACATTTGAGAGAAGGGATTCATCGTGACCCAAATAGGAAAAACTGGGACTAACGACACATTCCTAACCCAACTCTGACAACCCCTGCATCCTATGTCCCATCTTTCCGCGACCAGACTATCAATTCACAGTATTTTTTTATCAAACCAGCTGTCACCGCTCTTCGCCAAGTGTGAACAGGACGTCACATTGCTGGTATAAATCAGACATTTCGGCAGGTGATTCACTTCGGCAAACTTTCATCCCGAAATATTAAAAAAATCTCACCAATGGCAGAACGATCAAGGTTATTTTTTACACGTAAAACTTGTATACTTATGCTTGCAGTATGTTCGACTTCTTTTTACTACTCACGTGGATAACAGTACAGAATGAGCAAAATTTTATCTGTATGCTGCTTCGTACCGTAAAGTCCCACGAGCCCTCATCTCCTTGGTAAATCTTTTAGGGGTTTGGTAATCTACCTCGACGGGATCACATGCTCTAAAAAGCAGGGGAAAATGACGTCCCTTGTAAACTTACACCAAATAAACTGCCAAACTGACGTCATTCTGTTGTAAAAGACTTCCACCTGCTTTCCACTTCCACCTCCTCTTCCATCTTCAACGACTACCTCGGCCTTTCCTAATAATTGCGAGAGTTCTGTAGCATTTTTACCAACGCTTAGTTTTCTGAATAGACCTATATTTGGCTATGCTTCTAATGCACACGTCAAAGATTTTTCAGCCCGCCATATGCAATATGGCATCACTGTTCGCCAAACGGACTTTCCAGTATATCAGTTCACATACAGCAGTAATGCGTGTGGTTACATGATGTTTTATTTTCCGCTCCACATTATGTATTCCATCTTTATAATTTTTTACTGACTGATAGTGGTGTGATTCGGTTTTCTAACCTGGTAGGCAAAACTACATGCATTTTACATTCAACCAAATCTTGTTACGACCCCTTCCTATAACAGTTCAGGAATGTCTTAAGTTCCGTAAGCATGGCAGTCAAAGTAAACGTCAGCATAACAGGCGATATCTTGCCATCAACCCGATGGAAAACCTCCGGTTAGACTTACCGATCTCGTGGCGGTGGAGCAAGAATCGGCGGATTGCCAAACTCATGGTCCAGCTTCGTATCTGACACTTCAAACTGCTCTTTACTTGGCTGAACTACTTCCACAACCATTCAGTAACAGCTATTTGAGCGACTGACCGCTGTCTAATCGCCGTCGCCTGCATACGCCCTTGTTACCACGCGCGCTCGCCTTCCCGACAGACAATCGAGCGACATCGCTCTAGCCGTGAGCTAATTGGTCAATTGATAATTGGCCTTGAGATTTACAGCGCAGCTGATTGGATAAAGCTTGGCCACAAAGTGAGCGGGGTGAATTTTATGCTCTGCCAACGCGGCAGCAGGTCCAGGTGGAGCAGAAACGTAGTTTGTTTTTGACCGTTTGTGGGCTTTTGTCAGTAGACCGTCGTTATCAGTTACCGAAGGGAAGAAGATGTGTAAAACCAGTTCAGCACCGAGCGCTTACATCCACGGTGCTTGCTGCTATGACCTACTGGGTTGTGTTTTGGCCGGGTGCTTAGGTGTAACTCGGTTAACCATGACATGTTGGCTGATAATGTAATCATTTCGATGCCTAGTTAGTAATCGCGTACTTAAGTTAGCCATCAATTACAGAAAAGGTCGATGCGGTTATCGGAAATTCCCTGATTTCAATGATTCCGTCTACCTCTACTTTCTACACAGGCGGCGTAAGGTTTAAAAGGAATACCTTTGTGATGCAATGCCGCACTCGTTATGCACTTAGCAACTCTCTAGAAACCTCAATCATTTTGTAAGTGCAGGACACTGCACCCCTACAAGGTATTCGTTAGTAAATAAATGAACTCATCAAAACTGAAGTAAGTTTATGTATCTTCTTGTGGTTTTAACTAAACCAACACTGTATTACCATGTAATCAGGGACTGAAGAATCTGATTAGTTTTTCTATTCAGATACAATTCTTCACTCGATTGTATAATAATTCATGACAACCGTTCTTTCACTATTCAATCGTGAACTCACTGCGAGCTCTAATTACCGTGTTTTGAAGTGGTCTTCAAACCCACAGCTGGACATACGGTGAACCACCTAATAAGAACAGAGATCGGCACCGGAAATCTCACCACCTGTTAAAATCGATTCTAACTGGAAACAATGCACAAGATTACTGAGTTTGGGGTTAGATTTGAAAAGGATATTTTGAGTCATTCGGTAAAACTGAATGACTGCCTGAAGTTATGTTTCGATACGTCGTCTAGTAAAGTTTTTGTTTGGTACAGCAGGTAGGTTGCTTAATTATCAATAATAAAGAGAAAAGCATCATACGGATTGCAGAGGTGCCCTCAAGTTTAAAAGCCGAATCACATTTACGGTTGTTCTGTCCTCGGAACTATAGCCTACTGTGTAACACTAATGATTTTGTAAACGACGAATCAAAATACAGGCGGACGGTCTACTGTGAATACGAAATTTGAGGGTTGTAATCGAGAGTTCCGCTGATTGCTTTATCCGACGCTGAGTTTGCTAACCTGACTGATCTTACCATAAACTTCATTATCGTGCTGAATGAATTCAAACGGTTACGCTCATCACATTTACCAGACACAGAAGGAGTTTCATCAACTTTCTTATTAATATTATTCGTTATAAGCATTATTTTATCGTCGTCTTGTGGTTTACAAAGACTTATTTTTTTAAAAACAACAAAAGGTTAAACCGATTGTGAAGCGTGAATGTTAACCCTGTTTCTGACAGGGAAACCTGACCAAAATAAGTCGACCGTTTATTGGTTGATGATCTTCACGAAATCAGAAAAGCATCTGTTATCAAAGCAGTTTTAAATTATTAATTAGTTCTACTTCAATCCTAATTAACAAACGCTTGTTTAATTCAGTTGTCTCTCGTAATGTGGGATAAACATAGCAAGAATGCACTAAACCGTTTGTTGCATACTAGAGAGAAATATAATAATATAATTTTCACTCAGAATATACTAGAATTACCTGTATCGCCTGCAATCTACCCAAGTGGATATTGACAGCTCAAGTTTAACTGAAAGCATCTGTTATGTTCTTTTTTCTCCTTCATGGTACAAGTTGAGGATCTTTCAGTAAGTCTAAGTATCTTTGTGTGCAAACACATTCATGGTGTCTTCTTCTGCAGACTTAATTGCTATAATCAAGCTGCGGTAGTAGAGTGGTTTAAAGGTCGTCACCATTATTTGTCTCGGCAAAGTGCTCACAAACAGTGTTACTCAATGTCAACATGAAAGAATACTATCAACTACATATCAACTTCTAACTTGTTAGTTCCACTTTTCAGTTATATCTGTTGATATCAACATGTTACTGATGTCTTGTTCAGAGTGTGCAATCTAGTGCTCATGTCTATCGTTTCAAACCTTGCAGTAACTCCACCACCACCACCACCTCCTTCTCCTCTTTCTCATCTCATAAACTGAGCACTACTAATATTCGGCCTGAGCTTACGTATTCATACTTTATTTTAAAAAAGCATTAAATTTTAGCCACAAACTTACGAGAGGTCGTCAGTATTGAACATTTCTGTGACAAACAATTATGAACCCTGCTTCCGATCCTAATAATATGATGGTTGACCAAATAGGAGGCGCAGTTATTCTAACACTCGGTGAAGTGTCTTGACGCGGTGGTGGGATATTTTCAAGTCCCGCAGCGAGTGGATTGTAGACAACACGGATGACCGTAGGAGCTGCTGCTTAAAGAAATCAAACCAACGGACGAGAAATAGCACGCAAAAACCCACGACAGAAAGCGTTAGTCACATACACAAACCAGGCAGAAATGTACACGACGTGTGAGTGAAAACCGTCGCCACGTTGTGGAATAGAATTCCAGTTCATAAACGCCAGCGTATGCATGGCGTGGAAGTGCGCTAGCTGGACAATAAAGATCGTGCTTTAATGAAAGACTTTTTGCTACAAAAAGACAGCTGCGCCATTAACCCCACACTACGTATGTCCAACTTATCACATTTAAATGTTCAGTCACAATCGCCGTGAGTAACTCTCGGGGTATCTGTTTTCACGGGGAGATACATCAACTGTTTCGTTAACCCTAATAAACAATTTTACAATTAAGACCCCTCGAACTAGTCGACACTACTGAATCCGGTTTTTGCATGTAAATGAGAACTTGGAGATGAAACTGAAATAAACTGATCATCACACATCACCGTTTACGTCTTTTACATATAAACACACTTTTCAGTCATACCTTTCGAAGGAAAACGTTTATCAGAAGGTTACTTGAAATCTATCATTTTGACCGAAACCCCAACTGCTGATCAGTAACTAACCTTACTTGATTCAGCAAAATCTTAACCGAATTGTGGTTGAAAATTGATTCCACCATTTCTTTCTTGTGTTCGCAGTATTTTCAACAAAACATTTCAGTTAGCGGCGTTGTTATGTCAGGCATTTCTCCAGTTCACATGAACTGTCCATTACATTTCTAGTTAATCATAGTTCCTAGCCACTCGAACGTTTGTGACGCACGTACTGAAAGACAATCCTCGTATTTTACTCGTAATCTATATGTGCTATTCATCAAATTTATCCCACAGTAATTTTAGATATTGATATTGAATGTTCAATATAATCAACAAGTCCACTGCCTGAATATTTCCTCATATACAGTGACAAGTAATTTTGTGAAGGTTCAAATGAGAACATATCTATAAATAGGTGCATGTCTAATCAAACTTTTCGTCATTCAGATCACGGATGTTGTAACCGCGGTAAAGTGACCGACGAGTTAATTCACATTTTAAAGTACATTCTGATATTACTCAAAAGACACTTTCGAGAAGCTTCGCTAGAATTCGGTGCCCAGCCTAATCTCCCTAAGATTAACACTGATTTAACTTTTCAATATCCAGCAGCAATCTAAATCGGCTTCTAACTTATGGACTATTTCATGGTTTGTGGCTCAACATTCCAAATTAACTTCACAGCATCAATGCGCACAGTCATCAACTATCACATGTGATTAACTCAAAGAAATGACTTGCCCGGTTGTAATTGGTTTCCGCGCAATCGGCACATTATCGGGAGTAAAATCCCAGTCAGTTGCACTTGACAGTGCTGCGGTGACTTCCTTGCCATGTTCTGCAAAGTCGCGATTGATTCGTGTTGTGCACCACACCGGTTCCTAAACACAAGAAGTCAACAAGGAAAGTCAAGTTTAATTAACTAACGTGTTTATGGACGATATAATCTGGGCTGGAATCGAATAAGAATCCGATTGTATCACAGAATACGACAACTAGTATCAGTATTTCTGACTGGAACGTAAATGAGATAGAATCGCATACAGTGGTTTAACATTCAAGACCTTTTATTCATTAAAAATCCTAGATCACTGACAACCACAGTATGTCACCAGGATAATCGAGGGTCGAAGGGTAACCTTTTAGTGTTGATCACTCTTCATACAAAACTAGTTCACACGCTAAACATACACATACATCAAGTCAGCTGTTGTTT
>JTDE01001190.1:61330-126871 GCA_014338405.1 Paragonimus skrjabini miyazakii
CTACTGTCATTACCATGGTCGGTCATTTGGCCCTAGGCGCATATCCAATATAACACATGTATTGTTCGACATTTGCTTACTAATAAGCGCTTGGTATCTAACGCTACTTATTTAGTTCTGTAAGAGGACAGAAATAGCTTGCCGCGAAACAGAAATAATGAAGCATTTCTAGGAATTCAAAGTGCCACGGTGCGCATTTCTAGACAAGTTTCAGTACACGCTCGTCTATGCTTTTTAATGCTACCATGGGCAGTTGGACTGACATTTTTTTAGAAGTTCTGGTGCGCACACGAAGCCAGAGACCTACGATGTATGATGTATGAATGATACATGATAAATTTCATGTTAAAATGTCACACGTTTAGTTGCGCACTAAATGAAATGCTTTAAGGGGTTACGGTCTATCTGAGTGATCAATTTCACACGAGAGAAAGTTCACTGTTGAGAAATCGTTTGACCATTACAATTTTCCCTGTTTTACAAATAGCTTTTTGCTTATTCGTCACATCGAATAATGCGTCCAGATTGAGTGGTTGATGATTACGTGGTCCCAAACCTGATTAGACACATTTGTTAGTTCTGCCTAACATAGGTTTCCGGATTTTCATAACTCAAGTATAAGTAACTTTCCGATCAATTATCTCTACCTTCACTGGTATATAGAGGACACGATTCATGTGTTACAAACTACGCATACCATCGACAGGGTATTGATAAGATTTGTCAATAACTGATAACAAAATGTCAATAGAGATCGAGGAGGTCAGTCAATTTGATGGGGTCAGATTGATGAGATTTCATGGCATCAGATTTCATATAGGAAAAACACGTTAAAAAGACTGAAAATTATTCCAGTTATCTCTGTAAGCAGTTTGTTCCTCTATTAGTTTTTACAACAGCTTGCTAAAAATACTGAAATCTAAAAACTGCTACCATCACTTGATTACGTGAAGTAATTTATAGACTTGTGCGAAGTGCCTAAAGGAAAAACAATTCAGCTAAATTTTTACTAACCTGGAATCATTATTCCGTAATTCGAAAGGAAAAAACCGAAATCGATTAGTTCTGAAAGTCTACCTTAAATCGCTCCATGGAAACCCCTAAATGATATGAACACTCCAAGTCTACAAACTTACAACCACGAAGAGGCCTTCCACAATTGTTTGTCACATTCTCCAAACAATTATTTTAGAACGTTACCCAGTGTAAACTCCAGAGCTAGAGAAGTGGTTGAATGAGCTTAGAAAATGTCAATTCAGATGTCGACTATTTGAAACAAGTGTCCGTAAACTGCTGATATCCAAATAGCATGCGTCCATTGTGATCGCCACAGCTTTGTACATTTCTAGCGATACTCGTTCAAGTGGTTCGGATGAAGTTCGAAGCAAGGTTACTTAACTGGGCTTTGTGCAACAGAAAACGTTCAGTTGTGGTTAATCTGCTCAAGAGTGCTTAAAATGAAAATTAGATATAAAACCCATGACTCAATCAGTTTGTGCATGTGGTTTCAAGAGAGAAACAAACAAAAATCGAGAACGGACTTCAGTTTACATTAGTCCACATGTGAAACTAACCTTTACGCCGTTTCCGATACCGCTATCGCGCCAAACCGAGTCAGCGTTCGGGTTCTCGTGTATGCTGTCCTCACCTGTACAAACAGGAAGACCGATTGGAGGGAAGCAAATGTTACGTTAATGGTTCATGATTTTAGGTGTAATAAAAAAAACGTATCATATTGAGTTTCATTCGCCCCACTAAGTAAACATTATTTTGGTTTGGTCGTGCTTTGAGTTATAGTGGTGACAGATCGCGCGCACATCACGCGAGAGTCAACAGCGTGTGTAATGTATAACAGTCTATTTCTTTTCATGATTTGGGCTACCTGTCAATCAGTGTAAGTTCCCCGTCAATCAGAGTGATTTCTCCAAGACCCAATTTTCGTCCCCTTTTTAGTCACAAATGATGTTTTATTGAAATTTTTCCAAAAGGAACATTCAGTTAAATGACAAGTTAGTTTTGCCGCGCATGTATGAACCACGTTAAGTGAAAGAACCGACTTTCATGGACTTTTATGGGCCACAGGAACTGACAGGATCTTGTTGCAACTAACCTCAGAAACCATGAGTCGAAATTATCCTAACAATGAGGCTCAGTAAAACTAAGGTCTGTTAATGATTACAGGCGTTCCTGCAGTTATGACTTCTGACATTTCCTCGTGCCAATCAGACGTACGATGGGTAATCAATGGACAAGAATACTATAGCAGACTTATTTCTGCTACTGGTTAGTTTTCTGGACATCTAAAAATGGCGTAGTACACTAAAAGGCATAGGGCGCTAAGTTGTTGCTAAAAACTAAACCCTGCAATGTTCTTGATTCAAGGAAACGGTGAATCCACTGCTTCGAAGACACTGCCAAAATATATTCACTCTGCAGAAAATGGTGAACCATATCACTGATGTGGCTTAGTCTGGTTTTTCTGTGAGGTTTTGATAGGTGAAGTCACATAATCTATGAGTGAGAAAATGTACAAGAATTAAATCTGTTAGGTAGATCCATTGGATTCCCGGCTTGTTGAATTCTAGTCTACACGAGCTAAATCTCGGTGTTACTTCTGGGTGCAACCCAGGCCAAAGGCGAGCAATAAAAAAAGCAGTTACACTCGTAGGATTGTATGTGGCACAACTGACCGCATAGGAATGCTTAGGTAGTAAAGCATGATCATACTGGCATACAGTATAAATATTTTATAGTTGCAACACTGCTGTCTTCTGTATCAGGAAGAAAACGTATCCCTCTAAAACAAAGGCACCCTGATCGCCCAGCAATTGACCGTGACTCCAGGCATATCACGTAACACGGTGTTAAAACATCTGGTGTCACTCAGGAGTAAGACGTAGATTCGAATACATCTGCCGCGCATAGTAGTACTCAGAGTCATGCATCAATGTCTTGTTCATTGCATCCTCGGGTTACCGAGGTTGACCGACTTGTATATCTGGGAAGCTGCATCAGCGGCGGTGTCGGAGGTGTAAAGAATGAAATAGAGGCGCGTATCTCTTAGGCTAGGGTCGTGTTCGATAATCCGTAACATCTATGGAGACAGAGAGGTATCTCTTTGAAACTTATGCGTCGCGTATATAACGCGACAGTGAGAGCTGAACTACTTTACGGTAGTGGAACCTGGTCATTCAGGGTAGAGGACGTGAACCGCCTCCAGGTATTCGACCACCGATTTCTGCGTTCGGTCGCTCGTATCGGGTGGCACCAGCGAGTAAGCAAGGAAGAGGTTAGGGAGCGGACGCTTGTCACTGATTGTCAAACGAGTTCTTTCGTTCAGTCCTTACACCTGCACAGATTTAGATGGTTAGGTCATGTACTAAGGATGCCAGCTAGTCGTCTGCCACACCGAGCACTGTTTGCCGACGCTGCGGTCGGTGAGAGGTGGACATATGATGACCTGGCGTAGACAAATGAAATTGTTCACGAAGGGATTGGTCATGGTAGATCGAATTCGTCTCCCAGGCTGGAGCCCTAGCGACTCACAAAGTCGGTGGCTTGAGGCGTTAGGTGAGATGGCAGCTAACCGAGCTCAGTGGCGTGAATGTTGTCGTTGTTTGGCCGAGTTGTCCGTGAAGTGAGTGCACTTGATGACGCCTTACTTTCACTCACTGCTCGGTTGTTTGTTTGCAAGGTGCAGGCGCCCTGATGTTGAATGTAGATGTTGCTATTTTTAGTAGTTAGGTCCATTCCCTTCCCCTTCTTTCATTGCTCTATTCCCATATAGGTTTTTCTTTCTTCCTTTTTTTCCTCCGTGGTTGTGTGGCAGTTAAGCATCAGTGTAAACCGCTGCTGTGTTACTGTCTATGATGATGATGATGACGATAATGATGATGATGATGATGATGATGATGATGTAGGTCAGACTTTTGAGTCAGGGACTTGTGGTGGAGTCTCTCTAGTCAGCCCCCTTCCGCGGCATAAACCACCGGAAAATATCAGAAGTTATCTTTCTCCCGACAGTGACATTATTCACCCAACACCAATTCTTCCTACTATTTCACCCCATGTCTTCTAACTTCCATGTGATTTCGGGCGATAGTCATTTTCTGAGACCAAGACAACTGATAAACATCGGCGCCTTCAATGTCCGCACTCTCCGACAAGTCGGTAAGTAAGCTGCTCTGGCAAGTACCGTCTCCATTCTGGACCTTGATGTGTGCTGTGTTTCGGAGACACAGGTCTACGATTCTAGCACGGTTATCTAATTGAGCTCACCTCTAGATAACTGTCGATCCAGGCGCTTCTCTCTCAGGGTTTCTGGTGACGCTGAAGCTGAATCTCGCGGTCAAGCAGGAGTGGGAATCGAACTGAGTCCCAGAGCGGAGCAATGCTTGTTCGATTGGATCCCAGTGTGCGTTGTCCGACTCAACACATCGGTTAAAGTCTGTCTGTTGTGTATTCACTATATCGACGTACGCTCCAATGGACAAGTGCTCAGATGCCACCAAAGATGTTTTCTGTGACGCCCTCATTGACCTTTGGAGGCAGAGTAAACAGTGACACCATCAAACTAGCGGGTGATCTGAGTGCTCAACTCAATCCTTCCCTAGAAGAGATGCGGTTTGAAGGTATGTTTGGTATCCGGACGCAACACACTGACAATGGCAAAAGACTGTTGCAGTTGTGCGCACCCCAATCTCTCCATATTTCTAGCACCGCATTCCAGCTCAGGAAGAGTCATTGGGTTACATGGAGAGCCCCTGTGCTTCTCAGCCATAGATATAGTTCGATCACATAGCAGTCAGTTACAGGTGGTGCCACTCTGTTAGTGAATGTCGTGCTGTTTGGAACAACTACCTGGATTCGAACTGTGTTGTTGCGCGTACCCATTTTATTATCATATATTATCATTTTCCCAGAGGTCATGAACTCTCAAATTCAAAATACTTAACTGACATTCGAGTGAGGAGAGTGTGAAGAACGCTGATAAGGAAACACTTATGAACAAATTGCCCAGTTCCAGTCATGTTAGAGGTCCTAACGAACACTGAAAAGAAACCTCTTGATTTGAAGAGGTATGTTCCAGAAAAGGTGTACAAGTATGACAGATTTCTGTCATTTCGATAAACCGAGTGATCAGGCGTCGATCGGGTCCATCTGTGCACTACTTGGTCAAACAGTCGAAAGAGATGGAAAAAGTCTTTTTATCTGGAAATACCAGGAGGCTTTTTTCTTTGATTCCTGGTTGCACTGGTCGTCGAGCCGAGGTAAGTGAGACCATATGTGGAAAAGATGGCTCACTTATCACCAGTCAATCGTGCCAACTTGACAGATGGGCTGAACATTTTGAAGAACAGTTCAGCTAGTCTCAACCAGCCCATTTGGACGATGGGATCCGAATAGTCAGTTATTGCTTTCCAGACGGCCTTCCGTCGGAAGCAGAAGTGACCATGGAGCTTGAATTATTGAGGCGTAACGAGATCCTTGGACAAGACCTTCTCTCGTTTTCTCTTTTCAAGGATGACAGCGAAAGGTAGACATCAGAGCTGACGAAACTCCTTCGGCCGATTTGTGAAACTAAAGAATTGCCTCGTGATTAGCACCTATCAACAGTCATTCCCGCCTTCAAAAAGAGGGCCCGAAATATATGTGACAACACAGATGTATCAGTCTAATGTCTGTTGCGTTCAAGTTGCTCACTGACCTTATATTGCGTCGACTCACTAAGCACATAGAATGTCAGATACGCGAAGAACAAGCAAGATTCCGATCCGATCGAGGATGCGTTGTTCATATTTTTACCTTGCGGCGGATCTGGGAACATTGGCAGCTGACGGTCGTCGAGTTTTCAGACCTGAAGGTTGATTCCGATTCAGTTGACCGTAACTAGTGAGATACCGCTGTCTCTCGGAACGAAAGGAAACCAGTCTTCGTGACACAAAGCAAATTTCGGTTTCCTGGGTTTCTACTGGTAATTTTATAGACAAGATGCATCAGTAAAATGAAGAAATACAATTGGTGCCGACGTTTCAGCTTTCCCATTGATCGGCTCCACTCCGCTTGTAGCTCGCTTGTCTTAACATGTGACGCACTTAAACAACTTGTTTTAATCCGATGCAGGAGCAGCGTACCGTGCTGATTAGTTCCCACGCTGACCTACCAGTCTGCTCGCGTTATCGACACTGATTGGCCGTAGCCTTCTGCGAATCCCTGGTTGACTTTGTATCGATGCGTTTGTCCAATCAAAATCCTTTACAGTAACGTTCTCTGGAGCTGTCTACTTCGTAAGGGAGTACCAGAGAAATACATGAATCTGCTGAGACCACTGTATGCTCACTCTGCAGAGTAAGAGTGTAAGGAGAGTGTATTGTCTCGGGAGTTCATCACTTCTAGTTGTGTTCGTCAATGGTGTCCGATTTCCCTGTTCCTGTTCAATTTTGTCATGGAGGACATTCTGGAGGGTATGCTACGCGAATCCAGTGGGCTTGGTGTTGAGCTTCTTGAAGCTAAGTTGACCGGTTTGGAGTATGCGGACGACATTGCCTTACTTAGTCTCTCAGCCGAAGACAACGAGACCATGCTGAACAAGGTGAGTGACCGGGCTGGTTTGTATGGAATGCGCTTCGTACCTTCAAAATGCAAAGTGCTGCTTCAAGACTGGGACATTCTCACTCCCACTTTCTTCATTGTAGGTGGTCCGCATGAGATTGTGAACAGTTTCACATATTTGGGTAGCACTATCTCATCAGCCTGTAATATTGCTGATGCAATATCACCGAGGATAGCAAAGGCACGAGTTGCCTTTGCCAAACTGCGTCATCTGTGGCATTGGAAAGACGTTCGGTTGTCGCTGAAAGGAAGAGTATATAATGCCTGTGTACGTTCCATTTTGCTTTATGGTTCGGGAACGTGGCCTTTTCCCAACGAACATGTCAACAGACTTGCTGTGTCTAATCATCGGTGTCTCCGTCAATTAGACCACACTAAGTGGATTGATCGCGTGAGCAATACGGCCGTTTATTGGCTCGTATTCCAGAACGCTCAGGATTCGCGATCAGTTTGTCAACCAATTGCGACTCGCAACCTAGGATGGTTGGACCACATACTCCGTATGCCAGCTGTGCGTTTACTGTACCAGACATTATATACTGAGACCACCAACTGTTAGGTGAAACCACGTGATGGTCAAGCAACAACATGGTGACGAAATATGATGACCTTGTCTGTTGCATTGATCAAAACAGGTAGACATCCTCTGCTTAGCTGAAGTCCTCGTGATTACTCACATCGTCGGTTAAAGACGTTATGTGAGATGCAGTGTGCCGCAGTCGAAGTCATATTTGCGTTCATACCATTTCTTGTTCTACCGCTTAGTCTTTCTATTACTAATACTAATGTTATTCTATAACCTTTACAGCAACTTCACTTCTAGGACATTTCATCTCACTGTTAAGTTTATCGGCGGCCCAAACCACAAATCTTCTGGTCAGGTTCAAAGCCATTGTGAACACGATAACGATGATGGTAAAGGTACAGATACAAGGCATTATAGGATTTTTGAACAAACTTACTGAGAAAGGAAGAAAAGATTCAATTGATTCGACCTCGCAGTCTCATCGTTACCCCCATTGACCTTCAAATCCATGAGTGATCGCTTACTCATGAGTAAAACTGCTTCAGATTTCCGGCTTCACTATCCAGAACTGTTTGTCTTGGATAAATTTTAAGCAAATCTTCAGGAAACATCAGTCGTCTTAATCAACCTAATCGAACTGCTATGCCATCTTTCAGTCTATCTACTTATAGCATGTGGACTGCTGGAAATACGGACTAGTAAGAACAAAACTACGAGGAGAAACGACCATTTCCGTCTAACAGAAGATGGGCAATCAAGTAAAACTAGATATTATCAACACAGGGCTAACCAACAAGGTAGGTCGATAGACAACGTAAGAACATACTCAAGAATACCCTGAATTGTGTTTTTGTTTGAATTACTTTGCTTTGCGTTGACAGAACTTTCAAATTTTACAGCCACATGATATGAACTGGTTCTTCATTAGAAAAGTAACACTTTTCTTCAGCTGCTCAACGAAGAGAGAGGGAGACTACCATAGTTTTACTGGGGAACGTCTTAGAGTGAATACATTAAAGCCATTTCCAAGTGGATGACGGAATATGCCACATTTCTGTGAAAGCTCGCCAATATATATATATATATATATATGCACTTTTCCAATACTTTAAATAAGAAGTACATATATATTGCACACTTGATGTATGTGACAGTAAATCGGAGTAGAAATATTACAGAACGTTGTAGTCAATGTACAGAAGAAAAAGAAACCTCTAAGGTTTTTCGCCGGAAAAACTCAAAATTCGTGATCATTCAAATAATCATACGATTATAAAGACATTGAAACATGACAAATTCTAGAAGCTTTGCTTTTTTCATTTTCGATATGTGTGACTTTTGTTGTCAATGTTTCTAAAGATTCACTCTGTGATGCCTCCGTGATTGAAAGGACTTGGAATCAACAGACAAATTGAACAATTAAAATCTTGACAAGTTCTTCGCGTATCATAAACGCTATCTCTGACGTCAACTTTATAACTTGTGTTAATATGAACTAATCACAACTTGGACCTGATAGCAACCCTTGTCTCCAGACAGCTTTTTCAAGTAGCCCCTTTTAGAAGAAACGTAAGATTCAATCGGCAGTAAACAAACTTGTCCTGGCCATAAATTCAACTCAATTTCGTTTATTTGTTAGTCACGCCTGTTGTGCAAGGCACCATTGAAATCACATTCGGCACGACCGCAGTAACAGTCCAGCTCTTATAATTAATGTAAGGGCAGTAATCAGCACAGCCGCCTCTCAAACATGGGGACTGGAAGTTGAAACTTTATGGCAACACGTACGCGCACTATTTTTCAGCAACAGCAAATTCGAAACTCTAGCCCGGTGCTTCTCTTCAGCTGGTGCTGAATGAGAGGTCTATCGAATTGTGGAATGCGCGAGTTATTACTGATTGTCAGTTTGTCCAAGATAAACTTTCTGGACACCCACCTGTAATTTGCGTATATTTTACAAAGCAGGCTGCACACAAGATAAAGTGATCATTTCCACAACCTCGTTGGAACAGGGCAGATAGTCACCCGTCGTCTGCACTTCAGAACATGGGCCCCGACAGATAAATATCAAGCTATCAGGTTATCGAGATGTGTTAACAAAATGATCACCAGCAATTATTCTGCGCCAGCCAGACAACTTGAATACCACTAGAAAAAGACTTTACCAGACATTTAATGCACAGTTTAGTAGATGAAAATCAGTATCTATGACGATTCAGTTTTATTGAACATCCCAAGCCTGTTTAGAAACACTGAATGGAAAATTAAAGATTTGATTCTGTGAACTGAGTCACCGTGTTCCGCTTTAGGAATACTGAGCAGCACTGTTAGTAAACTTTCATATGTGATGAAATAAATGCGTTATCCACACAAACCAGTATGAGGACGGTCCACACACTGTCCACATATGCATAGGGATAGAACTTTAGCCCCTCATATTTCTGATGAGGTTCAAGCTGAGTGAGTGTGGAATTTAGCGTTCACGTTTAAGGTGGGTTAGTGAAAGAACTTATTGTGAATTAAAGCTCAGGATAATGCACGAGTAGAATTTTGGTAATTAAATAAAGACAGACAAACTTGCCACGTCAATCAACTTTCAATGCACTCTCCGAAAACGACTAGTTCAGCTAGTGAACGATGGCCACTTTGTCATATTCAGGGCCTACGATTACCGAATGTAACTAATACTATCTGCAGGTGGCAATCATTAATGTCGACAGTAGTTTTCCACGTACATTGTCAGTGTGGTGCAAGAATTCCAAGAGATAATTTTCACTTTAAAGTACACACGATAGCGGTTTCAGAACTCACCTGACATAGTCGACAATTTATCCAGCGCACCTCTGCTCTGTCTATCCGCGTTTTGCAATCTAAACTGTAAACGAGTATGTACATCGTCCGTCGGACGGTGCTGTTCTTGTGAGACCGACCGTGAAAACAATGGTGAGGCCGGAATCAGAGTGTAGTCCGGTTCGACTGAACGTGTGTTTGTAATTGTGGAGGGGGGGGGAGGAAGGAAGTGTAAGTGTTTGTAGAGGATCACTTGAGCGAAACAAGACAAATAAAAGCCGACCAATTGGTCGATTAATCCACTTTGCAACAGTGAAAACAGTGGTGGAAGGAAACATTTAACCCGGGCTAAATAGAAAACCGCTCGTCTTTCTGGTCACTTATTATTTGATTCAAAAGAAAAACGTTGTGCAAAAGAACTGGCGCCGTCAACGCTCACCTGTGCACTGAGAAAGGATTTGTTCAGACTTTGTAATTAACATGGATTATCACCAAGTCTTGGACTAAACAAACTTCCATGACTCCAGTGGCACCATAACTGCTAGCTACTTAAGTCAAAGCGCTGTTTCCAAGACATGTTTAACCTTGTAACTTAAATACTCGCTTTTTGATTCGTTTGTCTTAAGAACGGTATTTCATATGTACGTTAAACGGTTAACTTAATGGTACACGAGAAGAAACAGTTTTAATTCGTTACAATGAGATCTTGTCGATTATTCACGAGATTTCTGATCACACTTGGGGTTGTGAGTGAGGCCGAGCAGAAGTGAAAACGTACGGTCACATATGTGTTCGTAAAGACCCATCAAAGCAATTAGTTAGTAGCAATGTCTACAAACTGCTACGTAATGGGTGAAACTTCCAGACGTTTTCCAGGCTATAATCACACAAGTTGGCGCATTTTGGGTGACAGTGACAATGTTCTGAAGTTAGGCTATCCCTGACGCTTGTAGTGTGTCGTGAACGAATGTCCTAGCTAGATGGTTCCAAGTAATCCTCCTTCACAAGTTGTTTAATTAATTTCGAACAGATTATTCACGTCTGGTCATTTCTACAGTATATATTCAAGAGTGACTGTTGTTTGTACACTGGAAGGGTGAGCCTTCCATCTATTCATTTTACACTCACATATCTATTCGATTCCCAGCTACCTTCTTGCTGTTTGTCCCTAGTCTATTTTATACTATTTCGTTCCTTGTCAATGAATCGTCGTCTACTGACATCAAAATATCTCTCTGATTGTTTGCCCACTGCATATATCCTCACAGGTCTAAGTAGAGAATGTGACGACCACGACAATTCAAATCACCTTGTTGACTTCACTACCGGCTGTGAAATCATATAATCGGTATAAACACATGTTGGGCCAATACTGCTCCCTAGGGATGAAGTGGATGGTTAAAATTAACCGACAAGATCGAGGTACAGTGACATTACAGCTATAACTTCAACATGCATTGCTGGCGTCACTCCGTATTCATGTGCTCCAGCTACTTCCGAGTCGTTCAGTCACTAAGATTGTGACATCCTCTTTCAATAAACAAGTGCTCAATATTGAGTCACACAAATGGTTAACTCTGTTGTCCGTTGTCAGGCTTCAAAAACTGAGCGACAGTCAAAACTAGAATGAATTTGTTCTGGTTAGCCACCAGGATGTGGGAGTCGTGATGACCTGTATGTTGCGTATCAACAGCAGTGAGCCCTGTTGACTAACTTTGTTGCAGCGTGCACAAACTGAATCCCGACAGTCTTAGTATTGTCGGTTTAGAGGTAGATCCACTCAGTAAGGCGGTTCTTTGACGCAACCAGTTCGTTATGCTGGTAGTGGTTTTGGATAGGAATTTCTCATTCAGTGCTTTCTAGCAACTTTTGCCCTCATCCAATAATATGCACCAACCTACTCTGCACATCTATATAACTCGTTAGCGGTGTCAACTAATTCGTGGCCGTTAGTCGGTTGTCTAAATATGGATACTGAAAACCAACTTCACCATTAACTTGAGGCGATTCAGTAGTGAAGATCGGGATTAAAGCCCTAATTTTACAAAGACACGGGTAAGCACATACCGAGTAAAGTACTCAGTGCATTCTACAGTATTAACTCCGGCGGAATTGGGCTGCAAGTCTGATTAAAGTAGATGTCTCGGCCAGATGTTGCATCAGTGAATTTAGGCCAATTACTCCCTTCCTGAAACTTTGACGGGTTCTTTTGGACGGTTGAATATGTGTGGGACCACGCAGCACTGGGTCCTTCTTCAGCACAACATACAGTGTATTGTTTCTTTCAAGTGAAAGAATTTAGCGCAGGTGAATGACTCTGTACTGAGCGCAGAATGGCTCACTGAGAAGCATCTCCCCGTGCCCCGCCTGTTTCGGGTACAGAGAGTGAAAATCGGTGGGACCTTCTCGATCAATTTCCAGACAGCACTGACAACTGTGTCTACCAGAAGTTGATTCGATTAAACATTTATTTTTTTCATCCAGCCAACAAACATTGAAGAAGAACAAATTCTGACATTTGAAGATTTCACCATTTGTTCAGTAGGGTGCATAAACCAGTCACATAATTATTCCTTAAAACATATCAACACGTGGTCCATCATGTACAGTCTGAATTGAAAAAGTGTGCACACATGATTCACTTTGATTTATGGTCATGAGTGAAAGTGTTTTTGTCTCAGAATTAACACGCTAAAACGGTCGAACGTGATTGAAATACATACAGTGAAGAAAACACCGAGAAGAAGTTCAGGTTTTTAAACGTAATATAATGGAAAAGGAAATAATTTGAGTTTAGCTCGTTTGTGATGGAAGCAACTGGGGAGTTAAATGATTTGCTGATTAATAACTTTGGATTCTCCGTGCTGAATGCGGCCTTCACGAACAGCGCACATAATCCATAAAAAATTGACACGAAAATCTGCTAATGAAAATTTACGAAAACCGTCTGTGAACGCATGCATGAAAGATGCATTATATTGAAAGATATGCCGTTCATGGTCTATGTTAATCCACGAAGAGTGACTATCCAAGCATTCTGTGTGACGTGTTTTTAGGAGAAATAACAAAATTGAACTAGTACGAGTTAGTGATGTAGATACAAAAGACTGACATAGACTGGGTCGTAAAAAGTTGAGTAAACGACTTTTCTGTAATTAGAGTGATATACATCTGGGGCCGTGGAAGTTGTGATAGGACAGGAGCAATAGACTGAGGCTTGTTTCATAAATGCCAAAAGCTGTTCGACTTGAACACTACTGAGAGTTCCTTAACAGATTTAAAGAAGAGAGCCAATCTACATTCAGAAAGCATCTTACATTATGAGAAACTGAGCTGCAGCATTAAGACGAACATTTTTAAACTTCACCAAGATGAAGTGTAAACCCAAACCCTACCATGAATATGGGAACTTATTAAATCTGGACGCGAGTCCTCAATATACTAAGCGTTTCACTTTAAATTTACTGTATGTCTGGATATATAAATGCATACAGTGTGACCCAGGCAATGACGCACATCCGCTTCTCATAGTGGCTGACGTCTACGTGACCAGCTGATGTTAGGCAAATGTTTCAGTCTAACGACATCACGGCAATCTGGGGTTGCTGACCAACTTTGATGGGGTCATTTTTTTGTTAGTTTGTACAATTCATGATGTGTAAAAAAAGGCAAATAAAATTCAACCCATAGGTGTCTGACAAATCTTTTACGCAATAACTTTTTCACGGCCTAAACGGTTCTCTGAGAAGATGCTAATGAGTACTTGGTGTTTTCTGCACACTCATGCATACGCTGACAAACCATACCGTAAGTGAGTTGCTTGTATCAACTAGGCGATGTGTCACCATAATGTGGTTAACGGTTCACAAGTGTAGGGGTAGCATATCTATACAGGTGCTTGTTTGATTAGTTAGTTTGCCCATGTGGTAACTTGAGCGGCCTAAATGGAAATGCCAACACCACGTAACCTATCATTCTCTCTACTTGTGGTGAGTAGAACTGGTTAAAAAGTGATTATACCAGGGTGTACGAAAGTGTAAACGTACATCAGGAAACAGTAAGTTACGATTAGCTACTATATGTAAATGTTATTCGATTTGTCATGCTTTCTGTTGCAATATTATTCATTATGGTTTTTTTTGACAGTAGTTGTTGCCTATCTTTAAGTGCCATACAGTAATAATGAAAGTATCTCTAGGTTACTTAGAAAACAAGAAAACCACGAGGATTTATCCACAAGGCCTAGACTCAATAAATCAGTAGATGGATTGAGAATAACTCAACGTTACCAGCACGTTGTAATACTCAACATTTCAACCACCTCGGGTGGTTTGACTTCAGTTAATCAGTATTGAAGAGCTTACAACTTTCAAACAAACAATCCACTTACAAACCAGATTAAGATGACATAGTCACTTGTAATGTGGCTTTCATGTTTGAGATGTAAACAAGACCGGGACACGTAAACTCCGAGTGGATTCATCTGTCTTCGTTTACTCCATATCTGGCGGTTAAGGCAGGAGGGGTACATGTGACAGTGTGTTCGAAACGTGTTCTAGCGTGAGTGTCCATCATAACCTCGACCTGCATTAACTTATGGTTCCACAGTTTACGCACAATTTCAGCATTAAGTTGAATAACCAACTGTTTGCCACCAAACCTAGTTTCGTACTGACTGGCCGCTACAGGGTTTTCTGAACACCGATACGATGTGATAGAATGCCAGCCTGGTTGAGGGACACCAACTGACGATCGATTCTGGTCATGACTTGCGTTGTTTTACTCAGTGTGCGCACGCACATGCACAATCACATGAACACACACGCACACACACCGATGGAAAGGAGTGAGTTAGATTTTAAACCACTAAATTTAAGACAAGCGCCGTATCGTTTGTGAGTTGATCAAGCTGATGCCAAATAAAGACAACTGGATAACTGTGATTTTCTTTCGTGTCGATATGTAAGGCGAGATATTGACAAAAACTGCGAAAAACGACAGTTAGACGATGCTATGAGTACGTGGTTTTGTTTATGTTCTGATCGCTGACGTTATTTTTGTCTGCAATAACCTGATTGGTCGAATGAATACACAAACAATTGATAATGACCTTAAATTGTTTAAATCTGAAATCCAAATGATTCCCTGTAATTGTGAGCATTTCCTACTCTTCCTGTATGCTGAAGTGATTTTCAGTCTGCTTTAATTTATGAGGTTAAGTATATTATTCTGATACTTTGACTTACGTACTTACATTAACCCGACGTTTTGCCCTTGCTGGTTGGAATGCGCAGAAAATCTGAGAAGCATTAGATCGCTCGGCGATAGAAATATCCGAATATGCTGTGTGTTTTATGTCGTCCTGATGTAAACTGCCTTTTCATGACCGACAGAGCATAATGTCTACACCCACCCTGGCAGTGATATTTTTGATGCGATCGAAAACTTTGTTTACTTCGGGAATTTCAGGGCAGCTGACAATGGCATCACGGAATAATGTTTCTTATTTATCACTAAAATCCGGTTGACTTCTGTTAATCTAGGGTACCATTAAAGCCTAAGTGACATCCGGTAAAGGTCAGGGTGTATGACTCGACTGTGCGCACCGTTATTGTCTTACGATTAAGAACCCTGGTCGCCCAGCATCGATATTGTTTATCGGATAACTGTTTTTGACAGTCGTTGTCTGCAAAGCAATGATCGTTTGTAGCAGCAGCAGCAGCAGCAGCAGTACGTGTGTCATGAAAAAACCCAGTGACAGACATTGAAAACCGTCCTAACTAACTCGGTTGAAGTGATTCCCATACGTTTAACGTATACCTGACCAAGAACTACCACATAGGGACTTGTTTTACCGCTTGAGAACGGCTGAAAGAAGTAGCGAGGTGAACAATTCAGACCCTGATTTAGGGTTATTAAAAAATCAGAATATGTTTTGACCCTCGTTGACAATTTCTGGATGAAGCATAAAAAGTTGGGATAACGGGGATGCAAATGTTGGTGGACATAGCTAGGAGCCAGATTTTAACGGGAGGGCTGAAGCGAATACTGTCGTGGACTTCAGTGACAAAATGTTCACACACTTGTTTCTATTTTTTCAAAGTTAAAACTAATCGAATTACTCACGAACGAACTTGACTGAGCGTTTAGACATTACAATTTAATGTTCTCTGCTGTGAGATCAGTGACGCAATGGTCCACATGGATCCCGATTGTGACAAAATGACTACCGACAGGGTCAAACAATAACGGCGCGTTAGTCAAAAACTTGCGTTTAAAAGTGACTGGCCACATTGTTTATTCAAATGTAAGGGTTGCAATTAAATGACTGTGATGTTCTCTCTATTCACCGGCTAAGTGTATAAAGCAAAAATCGAATGCGAGAAGGCTGTTTGTTGTGTTGATATACTTTCCGATTTTCCATCAAATTATTTTTATTCATGATTTTTAGGTAACACGTGTTGCGTTCTCAAACATTATTTTTTCTCACATACATATGAAGTTTTCCTTATCTATGGAGACTACCCATAGGAAGCACAAAAATATCGGTTTAAGAAGTAAACTCTTCAAGAGGGACCACTTTTCTGTCCATCTTCTGCCCGTGGGCAGTTTTTTCAAGTATGGTGAACCATGGAAAGGATAGCTACTCTGCTACCAAATGCTCTGTTATTTAATCCCGTATTAGAGTCATTAGGTGCTTGTTGCTTCACAACCCCCAAAACCATACTAGAGTTTGATAGTCTTCAACAGCCAATCGATATTTCTTTTCACCGTGCTAACTAGAAAGTCTCGTCCACCTGGAGAACCCCATATAGTGAACTTAATTTTTCCTTTGTCATATCGCACTATGCTTTTTTTTTAGTGTTTCCTCTAAGCGGGATATAAAAGATTTAATTGATGCCAAACAGATAATAAGCATTTGGCAGATTTATGAATCTAGATGAGACCCAATTTTGAAACGTCGAGGCTTCGGCTGGATTCGAGCCAGCAACAGAAATACCATGTCAGAACGCGGCAATCGCCCCATCAGCTAAGCTACGAAGAGGCTAGATTGTTCTAAATCAGTTCACCTCTTGTCCGGTGAAGCCGTTGTTAAAACAGACAGCAGAGTCGTTTCAACACACCCTGACTATTGAGAGATTTGGGATATTCTGAAACAAAGCTAATAAACAGACTGCAACAAACCAATTAATTTAAACTTGATAATTCAAGGTCCAACGAAAATACAATATATCTTTAGTTATATCACTCACAATGATGTTTGGAAAGTCTCCGCCTGTATTTAAATTTGCACAGACTCTTTTAGTATTGTTTAAGCGAACTGAAGAGAACCTTTCCTATCGGATGGGTACTCGTCTTCAAGGGTGAAGTGTACCTTCTACTTGAAGACCAGGGAAGCTGATTTCCAGCTTCAGTGTCAGTATTATTCCTCTATTTCGAGATAGGATAGTTCATTACATTTATCTCATCTCCTCATTGTGATACTGTTTTGGGAATATCGTAACTTAATTCGTCTTTTGGTTATATAGTCTGTTTTTCTAGCACCAGCAAATCGATCTTCAGTGTTTTAGTGGCCTTTTTGGCCGGAAATCAACAACTTAAAATGTTTTCCTGTTAAAATTTGAAGAACCATTCTTATCATGTCGTGATATTCTTATGTCTAAGGTACTGTGCAAATGCTCAGCTCTGTTTTTGTTTCATTGGATCGGATATCGTTATATATTTTCAGTGTGATTTAGAAAACCATTGATACACCGGATTGTTTAATCACTCTATACATAACGGTGTCATTGTACGATTTTCAGTTTGCCGTGAATCGCTCATTGCTTTCTTTCACCTCAAGGCACCCAGAACCTGTGTCTTACAGATATACAGAAAGCCAGCTGCCTACTGCACAGATTTCCAGTTCGTTTCCGAAGGAACAGCAAGCTTCTCCCCTTCCAATATGGAGTACGTTCAACTAGTTTTACGTGACACAACTTATCTATAAACATTTACGAAATGTAGTTCAGTTGGACCCGACCTGTTTATCAGTCATGGGATCCGTGATGCATCACCATGTGGTACTGATGAAGCCTCAATTCCAACAGAACCTTCGGTAGCTAAACGGTACATAATTTCCTAATCACTATTCGTGTTCTCGCTGTCCAGAACGAGTGAAAAGGGTGACGATGGCAAGTCATTTGCTATACTCTCTACCCAATAGAGATCTAGAGTAGTTTATATATATATATATATATATATATATATATATATATATCCTACACCAAAACTTTGCCAATAAAGAGACGTGATTTAACGTGATTAAAAAGAAAACAAAGTCACATAATCAAACTGTCATTTGTGGCGTCTCCATTCTTATTGTTTGGAATGACTATGTATCCAATAATTTGAAAATAATTCGGTTGAACTCAGCGTCTATGTCTAGTGTATGGGTATAGTTCACACGTGTTAGCTAATTAGCCGTGTCATGAACACGTCTAGATCGAGTGCTACTCTGTTTTTGGAAAAAAATGACCTATAAAAGCAGATATACATTAGTTCAGCATCCTCTGCCATAAACCAGTTCACTCTTGTTAGTACCACTAATACCAGTGCTACCCAATCACTTAAGTTTTATATCCGACTGCTGATTTCAGCAGATAGTCCGCCATATATGTCGTAAGTGGTTTCCCTCATTTATTAGTTTCTAGGTCACTCTCATTTAGGCGGATAAAAACAAGTTATGCTATAAATTTTCAAGCGTACAGCATGATTTTCGCTTTCATCCATTACCAACCAATAATGTTTTTTACATGGATTTGGTCGTCTTCGTGATTGAAGGGACTAAACAGATAAACTCAAGGAAAGTGACGATTGTTGTGAAGTTCACCGCTGTTATGTGTAGCAGGTGACAAGAACGTAAGAAATGGTACTATCATCTTGCAAAACTGGTCTTCTGATTTCGCTATTCAAATTCGTAACTGGGGAAGGATGTTTTATATTCCTGTAAGAACGTTTGTTGACGGTCGGCCGAAGTTGGCGAGCTTTTCTATCCAAAAAACTGTGACTGGCCTCACTTTTTCATCGCTCAATCTTGGATCTTTTTCAATAATTCCTTGCTAGCTTTTTGGTTTGAAAGTTTGGTGGATTTATCCAGCTTTCACAGAAGATCTGTAGGATTATTTAATCCTCAGGCTGAATAGCATAACTGTTTGAGTTGGCCACATATGTAATATTATGTAACTCAGTCTGATACATGATCGGTTGGCCTAGTCGCATGTGACTAACCGCATGTGCATGCCCATCGATCAATCCACGCACACACGGCGTTGAACGAATTTCACGTATACACACTAACAAACACTAAGAGAGACTGAAGATCTGCTTTTGTGACCTCCCGAGGCAGGCTGAAATGATGCAGTGCTTGTAGACGGTTTGGGAAGTGCCATTGTAGATAAGACTCATCTCATCTATGGACAATGCAATCAAATTGTTCCGTGTACAATTCTCCCATTGAAAGATACACGCGGTTATTCTCACGCTGCTGCATTCCTTTTGCCTTAAAACCTGTAACAACACTCCGTTGCGTTAGTTTCAGCCTTTCAGTTGGAACATTTTCCCCATAGGTTTGCGCTCTCTTCTTCGTTTTGTTATCTCAAAATCGTATGTTTTATCCGTTGTTTATCGTTAGGCCAATGTCTGACCGGATGATTGATACCCTGAAGTTCGTCTCTGTGCGCTTTCCGTAAATTTGTGTAATAAAATCGAACAGAACAACCCATTGGCTTTCACATAAAAAATGTAACAACTGGTATGTTTTGAAGTGACCAACATACTATTTTGAACCTCAGTATCCCAATTCCCTTGGTTAGAGTCATCGTTCTGAGACTTATAACTCGTGGGTTCAGTTCTAAGGCATGCGTGCTGCTGATGTGATCTAGCTAGGCCAAGACAGTCATCTACCACATATTTGATGATGGCTACAACCGCCGGCTTACAGTTGAGTATGTTCATACTAATTGTAACAAAGTATAGTAATTTATACAGTCAACGAAACCTTGATGTCGACAGTTTTTTCGATCTACTTTCGATAGTTCATTGCTAATATTATGACTAAAGTAGATATTATGTTAAAACGTTTTTCCGTTAAACTTGGGTGTAAATCTGTAAAAGCGACAATGATGGCCAAATTTTCGTCGTTATTAATTCAATCTGATAGCTTGAGGTGAACCAAGCCTATATAGACTAATAGGAATGTGACAGCCCAAGGTAGACTAGCCATCAGTTTATTTATAGTACACAACCTGTTGGATGACAGTTGACTGCGAATTATATGCAGTACAGACAAACCTATGAGGGATGACCTTTCCATTAACAAATAGCCAACATTCTATGGTATGTAAAAAGGGTTTCACGGGTCACAGTTATTAATTCTTGATAATACCACTGATGTAAGCAGATTTGGACGGAAAAGTCAGAAACAGCTTTTTCGCAATGTGTTTCTTGTGCACCCTTCGTTGAATCTCAATAGGTATATACTGTAATCTGCGGGTTTATATGTCAAAGTCTGATGGACGTTGTGAAGTCAGACGAGGAGACCAAATGGAAGCCACTCCATTGTGTGCAGAAAGGTTTGTTCAAAGGTGCCCGACTGCCCCGGTATCTCATAACAGTTGGCGTGTGTGTGTGGTTCCCGACCTTTTCTGCCACCTTGGCATGGTGGTCTGGCTTGTGTGTTGTGCTATGCTGACTAGGACTTCGGTCGTGTTACGTTCACCCATATCCGATTGACCAAACGGGAGCAGCCAAACCCTTTTTGTCTATGGTGCCAGTGTGTTGTGCTTTGGTTCAGCTTGAGGTTTGTACTGGTATGGTCTGTGTGTGGTCGTGTGTGACTTGCTTTATTCTGCAGTAGTGTTGGTCTTATGTAGGTGCGTTAACTTCATAGGTGTGTGGTTCTCAAGCCTGGGCATAGCTATTACAATTTGGTTGCTGGTGTTGGCAGGTGTTGTTGCGTTTTTTTGTATGTGTGTGAGTGTGTATTACCACTTTGGCGTTACACTTTGGCAACTTACTAAACCGCAATGCTACCGGTGATTGGATGATCGCGAGCAGTCTGTCGCAACAGGCCATCAAGCCTTCACTCGCTGTCGCCCCGGATTTGCTAGAGTTACAGAGAGCAGTTGGTCAACTCCGCAACGGGGAGGCTGCAGACGTAGATGGACTTCCAGGCGAGATCTTAAAGAATGGCGGACCGGTGCTGGAACGTGCGTTGCACCGGTTGATTCACTCCATATGGGAGCACAAGGTGATGCCACAAAAATTCAAAGATGCCATGATCGTACTCTTGCTCAAAGGTAAGGTTAGCAAACAATGCCCCGACGGCTATCGGAGCACCAGTCTGCTGAACTGCACAGTCAAGGTGCTTGCCAGAATCCTTCTCAAATGACTGAATACGGATGCCTTGGAGAGGAATGTTCCTGAGGAGCAATGCGGATTCCCGGCGAGTCGGAGTACGATCGATCTGGTGTTCGCTATTCGACAGATACAAAAGAAGTGACGGGAACGCAACCAGAACATGTATGCTCTCTTCATAGACTTCACCAGGGCGTTTGATTCCGTGAGCTGTGAGACGTTGTGAACCGTGCCTGGTAAGTTTGGATATCTAGGTGAGTTCGTCAATTTGATTCGAATTTGCATGTGGGCACGAAGGCGAAGGTGCAGTCGTGCTGTTAGATCGCCCCACTCGGGTAAGGAGAACACGAGTTGGTAAGACACAAGTACAAAGTGTATCGATTGATTCCGTGGCACAGGCATATAAAGAATGAATAACCAAAGACAAACGATCAATAACTAACTGACGAATCGGCAAGCACTAGTACACGTGATTGGTCACTTTGTAGCATGACTTATCTAGTGTGAGTTAGGGCGCGTGATTCCGCGGGAGCTTGTAAGCGCGAAACTGCCTGTCCGATTCCGATTCAACATGTGTGGATCTACCTCTGATAATGTCGACAATGTCACTGGCGTGAAGCAAGGTTGTGTGCTAGCTCCAGCCCTATTTAGTTTATATTTGACCACCACGCTAACAGTTACTTTCGAGGGCTCGGCGGAGGACGGCGTTACGATAGAATACCGGAAGGATGGGCGCTGTTTGCACACAGCGGGGACGAACTACAGCGACTGGCCACGGTTTTCGCGACCGCGGCATCCAAGTTTGGACTGGATATCAACAGAGGTAGGAGATTGTTTTTTTCAACCTTCTCCGGGCGGAGGTGCTGTCTGTGCACCTTCACCCCAAATTCGCATCAATGGAGATGTTGTCGGCAGTTGCACAGATTTCTGCTACTTGGGCAGCAATCTGTCCACCGATCTGTCCGTGGACCGCAAGTTGAGAGCTCCTGTATCACTGCTTTCGGACGTCTTGAAATACGTGTTTGGAAGAACCACAGCCTGAATCCGAGAACTAAGCTGTTTGTCTACCGCCCAATGATGCTGTTTATACTGTTGTACGGCAGTGAAGCGTGGACATTGTATCAGCGGAACGTGCGTTATCTGAGCCGCTTCCATGTGCAATGTCTAAGACGCATCTTGGGTATCCGGTGGTCGGACATGGTTCCGAACACTGAGGTACTGCGGCGAGCGGACATGAACGGCATGGAAGCCTTACTGATGTTGAATCAGCTTAATTGGCTGGGTCACGTCCGTCGGATGGGCGATGACCGTATTCCGAAGCAGGTGCTGTATGGACAACTGGAATCAGGTATGCGAAGTCCCGATGGTCAGAAGTAGAGATACCAAGATGCCGTGCAGGTAAGTTTTTCACGTTGTAAAATTGATTTCAGATGTTGGGAAGACTTAGCGTTGAACCGGACTGTCTGGAGGAATATGATTCGGACGGGCGTCCGCGAGTTCAACGAGCAGTTATTGCGCGGCCGAAAACGAATGCGCGCGGTACGCAAGGGAACCATCGGTGTCATAGGTCTAGGTGACATGACTATATGGCGTTGCGATGTGTGCGGCCGCGAATTCGGTGGCCGCCTTTGTTTAGTAGGTCACCAACATACTGATAGTGCACCGTCGGCGAAGAGACGGCGGGTAGGTTAGGCTCAGATAGGTCAAATGAGCATATTCATTCTACTTTTGTTAATTATTGCATCGACCAAGACCATGGTCGTTTGGCAACTAATCCGCTTTTCCTTTCAAAAACTTGAGTTTCTGCAATCTTCTACCAATTCTTTTTTGAGCTTTGTTGGTGTACCGAATAATGAATCGTTTGCCTGATCTTTTCGTAGTTCAACTTTAAGTTTTGTTTCTCAACTTTATTCTCTCTGGACTGCACTAACATGCACTGGTATACTGAGGTGCCTCTTGTATTACATTTTACATATCTTTCTTCTTAGTATAGACCTTGTCATTGTAGTCTCTCTTTCTGTCTATTTTCCGAGAGATAAGGGTTTCCTCTTCGTTTTAGTTATTCAACTGGCTAACCGACATTGGCCAGCTGGACACAAAATCCACACTCACACAGCTAGTGGTCTTACTCCTTCGGATTTAAACCGGGTACGTGGTGTGTGAAAGGAATCGTAAATGGTGCACTGCAAGCCACCTGTAGTGGGTGTTGTGCACGGATGTCTTCTGGTTTCGTACACTGACAGGCCAATCCCAACCGATGCCGCTAACCGTATGTACGCGGTTATTTATTTCGTCGTTTACCCTCCCAACGTCCACTGAACTGTGCTATATGAGCCCGCAGACTGCAATGTACTTGATAAGAGGCAGCGAAATGTGCTCGAAAGACACAAAGTGTAAAACTGTTTCTGACTTTTCTCTACATACCACACCCAAAACGAATTATAATCCTCCAGACTTCAGCAGCGGCCATTCTCTTTTAGTCGGCCAAGCTTTTACAAACGCCGTCAGCGTGGGAATTATAAACGTGTGCTGGAATGGAAAGTGCTCCTTGCTAGCTTATGCTCCAGAATGAAGAATGTTGCAGGGTAGGCGAGATTGATCACTTCTCATTCACCAACCATCCGCGTCGACCGTGTTCAAAACCTCTTACTTGCCCATGTTGTTCGTTTACACGAAAGTGTCGCCTTGGCCATTTTGTGACTGGCTTAGTTGTTTAGTACTAATATATATACCTAGTTGTGCTGCGTATCACTGACATAAAATGTGGTATGCTTTTCTGGACTAGACACTGACAGCATTCAGAAAGATGAATTGCACAGATTTCTTTCTCAGTTATGCACGTGGTGCTATAATTAATTGTAAAAGGGTACGTGTAGTGTTAAGGATAAAATCATTTCAGTCGGAAATATTGTCACAATTAACTGGTTCACGCCGAAGATTTCTTATTTCGCCGTTGTGATGCTTACAAGCTGACTAAAACCGTACGTACGGGATCGTCCTTGCCTAAGTCGAAGGTTTCAAGGCAACAGATGCAATATGCTAGGTACCCGTTCAAAAACATAGAATTACAACAAAAATCCAACTCTTATCTTACGATATCCGATCAGTCACCCGTTCAACCATTAAAAATAGATTGTAGTTATACCTCATTAACATCATTACAAATTGGGGGCAACCAGATGCCTCTATGCAATATAATCTTTATCTCCAACACTTTCTTATGAGTTCGACAACAGAAAAAGCTCTAACTCACAAATCCTAACCAAACCACGATGTTTCATACCTGAACTGAACAACGTGACCGAGTTTATGGACAGTCAGAATAGATAAAGTAAGGTCTACCTCAGTGTACCAGAGTATCTAACTATACTTTGGATAGGCTGGTAGAAACAATCAATCAAAAATCGACATCACACAAAACATTTTATTCAGGGGTCCATAATCACCATTAAATTTTGGGCTATCAATACGATTTTGGTGCACTTGTCTGATAAAGCAAAGTCAAAAACCATCACCAACATCATCATCATTTAGTTACCAGAGCTAACTCACTGCACTCTTCCTCAGTATCCGTAACCGGATGGTCACCCATCACATCTGGTTGTTCGAGCAAATGACGCATTCCTGGCGCTCCTGGTACCATGGGTTTATGTAAATCAGCGTCAGTGATTGGAGGTTCCATCAGCTCTTCATCTTCCAGGTCCCACGACTCTACGCATGTTGTCACTTGACGAAGTACCTCGAAAATATTCAGGTAGTGCTGACGACGTGCCACATGAGCGGGTGTCCAATTATACTGTTATTTAAGATATCACAGGGGGGAGAATGGCAATGTGTGTACGTGTGTACAAGCCTTCTGATATCATGCCAATAGCTCGACTACTGCTGACGTGGTACACTCCTAGACGATGTCAACAATAATGCCAGTCTTGAATTAGGTGTTGGCTGACCTACTTGCGTACTGTAGGATAGGCAAGGTTGTACGCATACATTTTTAAACAATAGGGTTTTGATGTAGTGATTCGTAACGTTAAAACTTGCGACGTGTAAACAAGGGATTCAATGCTTTAATGGCTACATCACTGGTGTTCATTTCACTCCTAAAACCTACGATCCTTGGATGAATAAGTCAAGTGTTTGTGGCGAGCTGACTATCGGTAGGAGCGAAAAACACGAGAAAAAATATCTGTTGAACTAGAAACGGTAGGCCAGATAACTACCCAAGAATCATTGCCAAAGTTTGTTCCGTCTAAATGTGAGCTATTTTATTAGGCATAGGTTCAATACACTTAGCGCCAGATGCAACTGCGCGTTGACACAACAATGAATAAAGTCTAGTTGAGGAGATGTACTGACCTTATTGCGCATATTCGGATTAGCACCGCTCTCCAGAAGTATGTAGACCACCTTCGAGTGTCCTTGTTGGGCAGCCAGATGCAGAGCATTGGAACCCATGCAAGTCTGGGCATTTACGTCGACCCCCTTGCCTAGTAGGAATCGGACCATATTGGTCTAAAAAAACATGAGGCAGAGCACACAGGTGAGAGAAATATTTTTACATAAGTTGAAATATCACTCGTAAATGATCGCAGCTGTCGCAAACGCATGAACTAAACAGTCAGTCTCTTTCAAAAAGAATAACTAAACTCAAGTTACGATCTTGTCAGAGCTCGCCAGTAGTGCCTGTCCTTGTCACAGCCGAGACCAGAACACAGGCCATGCTTTCGTGAGACAACCATGTTCGCCACTGGTCCACTGACGACACACCAGGCACGAAGGAATTACCATTATGTGAAAGCTCAACCACTTTCGCCTGTGAATAATAATTAGGTTGCCCAATCGCCTAGACAGGACACATAGAAACTGTCCTGTTTACTCTAATCGATGAGACCCCCCTGACTAGGACTTCTCGTCAAGTTGGAATCACAAAAGCCATTAAATTTTTGTGCAGTATTTTGATTAGTGGTGAGTAATAGGGAATTTCGGTTCAACATAAATGTGACAACTGCAATCACTCGCGAGCGATGCTTCTTTAATGTAAGGACGAAATCCCCTAGTGATCATCAACAAATACCTCCACGGAACTCAAATTGTCACCAAAGTATTGTGGATGTGCCACAACTTGGCATATGCTAAATCATCCGAGATCCACTCAGTGTCCCTCCTGAAAAGCGTGACCGCCCGGAAAAGTAACTAGCGGTAGGCCGTGTGATCTACTGAGCTATGTGTAAGAATAACCAACTTCATGTCTATTGTAAGGATGCGTGAAGCACGAGATTGGGTCACCGGAGTGTACTGTACTAGGGATCGAACAGTTTACAGGAGTATACGATGAGTTTCAGAGTCTAAAACTGCTTCTCAGGCAAGTAGGAATAAGTAACATTTAACAATAGGCTCATGTTCTGTTTCGTACAAAGAGCTAACTAGGCTATTAACGGTACACTCCCTGCATAGTGGAAAGAATTGGAAGTATAACGAACAGTAAAACACTTCATTAAATTAAAGTAAACAATCGTCTTATCAGAAGGACAAAAGGATGACAGCTCACATCAATCGCTTCTATGTTTGCGGAAATCCCATTTCGTTAGCAAAAACCGTAGGAAGATAGAGGAATGTTAACAACAGAGGTACCAATCTAAGGTCAGCATTATCCAGTAATGGGATGAGAAAAATAATCGCAAATCTGGTGTTCACAGTCAAAGTTGGAACCGTAACCTTATAGTGCGTTCTTTTACGATCAAGCAGGATTAACAGAACATCAAAACTATAGACTCAAAGTTGTCTAATGATCTTATATAGATTGATCATCACTGTAGTAGTCGGAATTGGGGACTTCGAATAGCCCTAGAAATCGTACTAGAATTGGAATCTCCCACGCAAGTAATAAAGAGAAGGCTTCGTACTGGTTGCAGTAAGCAGTTCCTATTCGTGAGACAAGAAGCCGAATTTATGGACGTACAGTATTATGGAAGAAATCACAGTCTGTCATTGGCTGATCTTACTGGTACATAAAAAGTCACGAACTGTAAGTTAATTGGTGCAATACAAAACAAAGAAGTTAGGGAATAACGCAAGCCGTAACACTGAGACTGTTCTTCCAATCCTGATGTAGTATTTTTAACGCAACGTTCGGATTGGCTCCCTGTTAGATCTTCTGTTGTGTTGGGGTTTGGATAAGCGATGAATCGAGTAGATTTTCACCACGATCAACCACAGCTGATTGTCAGCAATTAGCAGCAATAAAAATGGTGCCCAACAAGTCAACTATTTCTGTGATTTCAACTTGGAGAGGAGTCCTAGTCGAGGAGTCATCGATTGGAGTTAACAGGACAGTTACTATGTGTCCTGTCGAGGCGATCGGGCAACCTGATTATTACTCACAAGCGAAAGAGGTTGAGCGTTCACATAAGATAATATGCTAGTGCCCAATATGAGATAAATGGCGCAGCGATAAACAAAGTTGCCTCATGAAAACGTGTCCGTTCTATTTCCGGCAGTGGCATAGATATGCACTACTGACGAGCTGCTCTATCAAGAGCGAAACTTGAGTTTAGTGTTTCCTTTTGAAGGAGGCTGACTGGAAAGTCTATGGAAATGCGACAGCTATGATCAACTGTGGGTGGTGTTTCATCTATATGGAAATAAAACAAAATCCTCTACTACTAACCAGTAATGCTTTTATCCCGTGTCCACGGAAACACAAGCAACTGAAAAAACATGTCTGACAGCTCCTAAAAGTATGTCTTATTTTTTAATTTGTCAACTACATCGCAACGTTTATTCGCAATGACAATGTTTGGTCATGCTCATTCGGACTTTAACAAGACAGTGTGGTCTGAATTTGTACGAAACTCTGGTAAGATGTTTTTGAACGAGACTGCGATATCCACAATTAATTATTCAGTGCACACTCTGGAAGATTAATAAATTGGGAAAAAGCACCGGAAAAGCAAGCAACATGACCAAGCATGAATTTAATTAAATGAGCTTCTGGTTTGTTCTGGCCTGTGTAAACTTGCAATGTTGGACTCGGTAGCTGTATCAACTTCTACGAATGTCCCTAATTGTGTGAAACCAGGTTCAATAATTTGGGTGACAGGCTCAATCAACATTTCACTTCTGTTTGTCTGTGTAAACCACTGTGCCAGCAAATTATTCTCACAACTCATGAAGTTGTGTTGTATTTCGGTCCGTCACATAAAATATAGGAATTCGAATGCAAACCAAACTAAGTGAATCAGAAAAGACAGTAGATGGGAAGAAAAGCATGAAGCAAGTCGGAAACCTCCATAACATACCTGTCCAAAATGACAAGCTGTATGCAGCGGTGTGTATCCTGCTTTGGTTTTTGCATCCAGTTCCGAACCATGTGCGTAAAGCAAGACTGCCGCTTCCAGACTGTCTTCCTGTGCTGCCAAGTGCATTGGGGTCAATCCATTCTGAAGGACAGTCACAAAAGTAAGCAGGTTAGCAAAGCTGGCACTGAAATGGATTGTCTGAGCTCGGTGTGCCATCAGATCTAGTTTGTTCTTTGTAAACAATCAAATAACCTAATGCCTTCGTATTAACTGTTCATCGTTATGAAAGATGACCACTTTGTCTGGGTCTGGTTTTTTAAACAAATGAGTGATTTGAGATAAGAAAACACGATAAATAGTGCTGCATACTTTGAAACTAACACACTTTCCGCCTAGACAGTACAAGTGTTTGTGAAGTTAATTTGATACATGCACCAGCGTCTTAATGAGTCTAAAATACAACATAAATGACCAAATCTTTTTAATAAAATGGAGAGGTTACATCACCCTTACCTCAGCATTGAATTAAACCATCACCGACTGCCACCATATCTGTTACGTTGAAGAGTGAACCGGTTGTCTCAGTTTACATAATGAATTAACGGTTCACAGTATTTGCCATCCTAAACTCAACATCATCGTTCCTCAACCCCCAGAGCAACTTGAGGGAGAAAACCAGAACAGTGACGACAACAGCAAATACATTCTTAATGTGATCCAGTATAAAACCACATGTCCCGATGGGCGCCACTATATCACCCTGTCATCATTAAACCGAAGATTCTCATCTTTAATTGGCTGAAGTTTATTTTCTTGTTTACATTGAACCGAGGTGACTAAATTGAAACCTGGCGTCATTAAACATAATGTTACGAAGGCAACTGGGAGAACCTCGATTGTTCCCACTGTAGAAGGCGTTCACACGTTTCCATTTCAATGGGTAATCCCATTGAATAACCGAAAGCAACAGTGATAGACAGTTCATTTCGGTCATTTTTACTCTTGCTGTAAGGGGCAGTATGTATGTCGGACAATTAGGCGTTTGTCCACACGCATCCAAGTGTATCATTCTTCAGATCTTCGGACAGGTTTCACGAATAACAGTGCAGCAGTTACACATCTTATGAATATGGACTACTATAGGGCCGTCCGTATAGTCTACAGAATTTCGGCTAATCCCCAGCGCTGGTCAAAAGACAAATGCTGGTCATTACCGTATCGACTGCCAATCGATTTAATTGGATGGTTGGGGCCCCTCAAGGAAACCACACCTCACGTTGTCTCGAAAGTGAAACTGTTGGGTCAAACATTAAGGAAAGGGTCATTAACGGCCTTGGAGCATCCTTCTCCCTGCAGTGACCACAAAATCGATTACTTTTCGATAAACCCAATCAGATTCTTCATGCTCAACGGAAGCTCTACTACTTCCGTGAACACAGGACACCACTGGCTACCAGCCACAATCAAATAGCAATCAAATCCACAACTCCATGACGTACTTTGAATGTGAATCTCTATACCGCTAGTCACTAATCTCGATGACTTGCCATTTGAATGAGTTAACTTGTCCCTGATCGGAATCTTGTAAAACTAATATTTCAGCGGAACCCCTTTAAGTCTTCTGAATAGCGTTTCAAATTTGCTACACACATATGACCATTTAAATTTCTTTCTACAACCAAAAGTGTTAACATAATCTTTTTCAGTTCGAGCCCAGCTTGATGTCATACTTGAGAAAAACCACACGTTCCTCCATTCTCACCGTTTTTCACTGCACCGTTTAGGAGTGGACTTAGCTCTTGTTCTACGGTGACTTACTGGAAGCTTTCAATATATCAAAACTTTTCTGTATGTAATTTAGTGAAATCCATACAATGTGTACCAGGATCATCATCAATCCCTTCGAACTATGCACTGCTATCAGTAGTTTCATAAAACTTCTGAAGTACATCTTGTAACTATGTGATATTAGGTCTGAAATTCTTTAATTCGTTTCTAAGCCAATCAATTCAGTTCTGAGCTATTCTTGTCACAATTTCATGGGATGCGCACTAATCAATTAGATAGTTTTCTTGTAAGAGTCATCATATCTGTATGTGCAACATCAAGCGTTGGGAATTTTCGTCAAATTTTCACTAGGCAGCTGACAGAACGGTTGAAAAAAAGGAGGGTGACAAATTACCACATTAAATGCAATGATAACATCAGTTTGTGATACAGGAAGTTAGAACCTTCGATGTTAATCATAGCGTGCCCATGGATTGCACCGTGGCATTAAACACCTTAGGCACATCTTTTGCAAGCCTATAAAGAACGTTACCCCCTACCTAGCTAAAAACGTTAATCAACCACACGAACTACTGATTTCCGTCGTGCGACTGTTTCTGATCGCCTTGAAAGTGGCAGTTATAGTGTTGTGCCAAAATTATTTCTGAAATTAAATTAGTTAGTGCGGAAACCTGGCTACTATGGATAAATTTGCCTCTATTAACAAACCACTCATGTGCATGCACAGATTCTTTTGATCCCTAATCAGCCGATAAGTATCCAGTTGTGCACGTGTCAGGGTTTCCGATTTTACCCAAGGTTTCTCCATACTGAAGCCGGAGAATTAGCTTATCGTCGTCACTTGTTGATCAGACAGATAGTCCCCTAAGTACTCACTCAAGGATACTATAAGTAGCAAATTAACCTTGAACCGTCTTCTATAAACCAAGCATAAACAAGCAGCAATGACTTGATCCTTGGCAAGTTTGATTAATCCAACTGGGATATAAGTTCAGTTGTTTTTAATATGCTGCCTGACGGTTCACGAGCAATTCATTCAGTTCATCTAGTCCAGTTTGAACCGAGGTGCTGTTGAGATGGTTTTCTGGAATTATCTCCGTAAAACAATGCATAGAACCTAGTTTATTGTTAGTCGAACCAGATCTTTGCCAACATATGTGGAGCCTTTTTCGTTTAACAAGTGGCTATGAGACATCGCACAAATCAAGCGAACCCTAAACTTCTAACATGTCTGTTGCACAGTGTATTTCGTTTTCTTGAATGTTACCCGATTTTTTATTTATTTTCTAAATTTGCTCCGTTCAAAAGTTCAAGGAGTCTGAAGGGTTTCGACACCTCATTTGAAGCGACCCTTTTACAAAGCACACATTGACTGCTGCAGGTTGTACCGGCCAGGTGTAAACCTATACTTAACACACTTCATAAAATATTGTCAACATTTGAAATGTCGCTGTGGCTGTCATCTTTATGACTGTTTCCGAGCGAAATTTTGATAACTACAACCAAAAAAGAATCTGTCCAAAGATTAAACAAGACGGAGGCATTGTCCACAACCCAGAACGTAATAGCGGAGTTGTTTGCAGGAGATGTTTGTAGCGTTGTTGTCAATGGAGTAGGTGATAACACACGTGGAACGCTAACAGTAGCGTTCAGTTCACCACTCCGCACTGGAACACAGTAGCGTCTCGTGACAGCAACCATTGGGTTGCACAGGCATTATATGTGAATTTCTCATTGAGCAAGGTCGGTTGAACTCGGTCACCTGAATAGCCAAACACGTGCATTGCTGCCCACGTGCGCACGCACGAGGCACACTATTTAATAAGTGACTGAAATTTGAGATGATCATGTGTCAGTGTTTAATGCACAGTGGGATGCATGAACACCGTATCCGGAAAGAGTGCGAATGTTAATCGGAGATAGAATTTTGATAAGTGGAAATAGCGCATCAGTGATTGTCAGTCAGTTGCTAGTTTAAGGCCTGGCAGACATGATGTAGGTGGGTCAAACGTGAAACGTATATGGCAGTCAGACGCAGGACGAATCAGACGAAACGGTCGTGCGTGGTTGTCGGGCTGTTTAAAAGGATCACATTACAGCTGAGATAGCGTAATGGCGTCCGTCCATCGGTACTGCTGCAATCTGACTGACCCAGTGGAATAATACCGATCAATCCACTCAATGCCGAATCGATCAACCGGTATAACTGCTTCGTTAGGAGATGCGCCTCTTAACAAGTACACACTCATCGATGATTTCGATGAATAATGGCCGATTCGATCAATGCTGAGCTGGCAGACGGATCTAACAATCTCAGACTGCATTGCTGTAGTCTTACTAATTAATACTGAGTTCAGACTTTCAGGAAATGCAGTCTGACGAACAGTCGCGATGTTTAGGCTACCACTACACCGGGTGCTGGATATATAAAAGAGAGAGTAATGGTCATTAGTGACTGGTGTGTCCATATCTTCATAATGAACAGAATACCCCTGTGAACCACAGGCCAGAACGAATAGGGCACACAGGTGTTATAAACTTTTGTTCATTGACTATCGGCTGTTTTTTCGAAGCTACAGATATTGAGGAGTTTTAGAAACAGCAGATACCTCCGTAATTCTCGCTGATATCTTCTACAACAATACTGCAAGCTGATGAGATGGGGTAATCTGAACACATGAGGCCATCCATCTTCTCAGATGAAACACCTACAACAGAAAATGGTGAAGTAAGGAAGCCCAAATTTTGAAGCTGCATTTTGCAAAATGTCCGCCATACAAACCAGTCAGTCAGTGTATTCTGCAAGGTATATTGGTTTTCAAAGTAAAAAACGTTGAGTTCGTTTGCACAGATCATATCGGTAAACGTAGCACTACAAAAAACTGTAGGCCACGATAGTTGGTTCTTTCAGTTTGCAACAAACCTAGTTGTGAAAAATCTTGAATTCGGCTGGGTTCGAACCCGCGACAAAAAGGAAATGTCCAAACGCGGCAAAACTTTTGAGCAGCGAAGAGACGCCGGAAGCTCGGAAATTTTGCATTTGCACTCAGTCATCTACGGAATAAACCATGCGACTGATTTCCCATGCAGGGCTCATCGAGTAGTTCACGATGAAGATCACCAACACCACAGCTGGGTACTGAAAGTTTAGTACTTTTAAGTAGTTCCTCGAATTTTCATGCCGCATTATAGTTTATGACATTATTACCCTTGCTTTCATTCTCGCATTATTCACTTATTCATTTCCTTTTTTGATAATTTCTCGTTCCAGCATTTTTCTAGTGCATGATGAGGTGGACGACAGCCAGTCCCAAGTTCTCAGTTAGTCGATCTCATGGCTATTTAATATACCGTATGTTTTTATGTGAAATAACGTGCCACGAGATACAGCGGAAAGAGTAACTTAAAACAAAGCCAATTGGGAAAGTTTTGACTGTACACTGAAGTCACACTACATGAATGTCACCAAATTTACCGGTGCATTGTCCACAAAGCGTACTTTTGCAGAGCGGGTGCCCAATAGCGCCTGTTAGTAACTCAGTTTAATGTAAATTCCAATAACGCATCAGGCTACTCACGAGTAGCCAAAATAAAACAGGAAAACAGTGTGGCAAGATTCTCTTGTGTTTGCTATTTTGCAAATTGCGATTTTAACTACTTATGACCGATTATGATCAATTACTTTGCAGCAACTTTACTGCCATAGTATTATGTGAGACCTGTTGCATAGACGAACGTCGTTGATCCAGTCACTTATTCACGATCACTCCCAAGTCTAGCGATCGGACATTTCAGTAACCTCAAATTCAGCAAGAACGTCTGTATACAGCAGTCCGAGACAAAAGTGGATTCTTCCATTAACAAAAAGTTCTCGCATTCCGTCCCACAAGGCGTTTTTTCCAGTGCCCACATGCGAGACTTCTGACATGCTCCCTGGCCTTGTAGTTTATGATGTTAATCCCCGGAACCGAAACTGCATTTCACGTCATGTGAGTAATTTCAACTTGTCATACTATCAGAATAACTGACTACGCATAGCACACAAACATCCAAGGAGCGGTTCATGGGCACCCGCCAATCTTTTATCCTTATCCTGCGTTGCAGTGTCTAAGACTTATCTCTGAAAATTGTATTTCCATTTCTTGATTTGTTTTCTTTCAACCAAACAAAAACAAGTATTAGTAATGAGAAGCCTGAACGAGTGGAAATGGTTCCAAAAAGGAGACTGGTGAGACTGGTTTCAGTCTGTTCAGTTAGAGTGAGGAGCTTATTATAGCCGAGTTCTCTTCTGAGGCATCACAGAACTGATTCCAGCATGTGGGCCACTGATAAGAAGAGAACTTCCGAAAACCAAACGATGGCATCGTCACGGACTATGCTCATGTGTCCTAGTCCATTATGAGCTTGTATCCACAAGGGTGTTGGCTCCTCTGTTTTATGAAGCTAAATTGGTTTTTTTTTCTCACTCTTCTCTTCTGTTTTATACATTTGCTCCTATTTATTATTGTTCTACTTCGCGGAATATTGTGAACATCAGCGGCAGCATTGTCCGCGGTACCCACGGGTACGGATCAAAGCTAATCGCATTACGTGGGCAAGAATATACATATATATAAATATAATTGAAGTGACTCGTTCGAATCCAGAGTGCAATAGGAGGTACTAATTATTTTCTTGTATTTTCAATTTTATTAGCCTAGATCATAGAAGTGGAGTCTCTGTATCTTCTTGTTTCTGAGGGATAAGGGTTTCAGTTTCATAGTAACCCACTATTCGGCTAACAAACACTGGCTGACAGTACTGTAAAGGTCTCCATTTATGCGCCTCCTAGTCTTAATCCTTTGGGTTTAGGGGTGGGTGAGTGGAACTGCAACTTGTGTAGTTTAAGTAGCTTACGATAATGATTATGCGTAGGCGTCCTCTAGTTTCGGCCATTGGTACAGATTCGATCGAAACGGATGCCATCAACACTGTTTGTGTGTGTGTGTGTGCTCACAAGTCTGAATGATGTTTCATACACGCCAATCATCGAATATGAAGTAACAACTGGTCCATATGGAGGGAAGAAGCAGCAAAACACAACAGACAGTCAATGTATGGGTTTGGAAATTCTCACTGACCTCAATTAGCCTGTTATGAATCAGATAAACAGGCGAACAGTGTGACGGACTTAAGGAATTAAATAGTAATCTGATAAAACTGGCAAAGAAGTTACTCAAATGGGATGAGAAAAGTAATAACAGTTGTGTTGCAAGCGTGTTACTGAGTGTGAATCGAACACAAAAATGCCAAATTTGCTTGACACAACCAATAGTGCGCACCCCTTCCGCACTAGAACATTTGATGGCGATCAGGAGTAAGTAGTGGCCAGTGAACGTCTTGTCATCATGTTCCTAGATAGTCCTAGGATTTGTTGCCCATTATATTACCAACGTTAACCGTAGCCAGAAAGATGCTTCTGATTATCTTTTCTATTATCTTGAAGGCAAGATTCTTGTAATTAGAGAAACGCCAAATTTGAGGAAATCACTTGAAAGGATGAGGAAACATAACAGGTAGCCTCAGTAGAAAAGTTTATTACCTTTGCCCGAGCATTGACTTTTGCACCAGAATCCAAAAGCAGTTGAGTCATCTCCGGACTACCATCCTGACAGGCCAAGTGTAGAGCCATAAACCCGTTCCGTGACTCGGTGTTGCACCCATCTCCTGGACCGATCGCAGCAATAAGCAGTTTGGCCACCTCTAAGAATCGTTTCTCGGCGGCGATATGTAACGGAGTGAAACCATTCTTCGCTTGATCTAACGGACTGGCCTTGAAATGCACAAAAAAAAACAATAATTCATCTTCAGTTTGTACAGCGAAGGGTCACAAAGTAAGCCCAGATTATACTGTAATTAACACGTAAGTATTGTAACGTTATTGAATACACCAAAATAGTACAGATGACTAGGAACTCAGCAGTCCTACGTGAATAGTTGATGTGCTGGTAGACATAATCGTTGTTGAATGTGTACAAAAGTAATCCATCCATCAATTTGTTCATAACTGGCACGCTGTGTCAGAGCGGAAATATGGAAATTCTAGTTGATTGCATTAAATGGTTTGTGTCGAGGTTACAGTTACCAATCAGTAAACAACCTGCGATAAAAAGTCTAAGACTGATGAACTATAGCCATGAAGCCGATCATTTGGATGAGTGTTGGTAGTTTATAACGCCGCCGGATATACCAAGCCGTATGTAGATTAAGACTGGCTTGCTTTATCAAAGTACCGATCATCTGGTGAGCAGAGCCCCTCGTTATCTTTTGACTATCTTGTTTACTGATAGACTGGTGTTATCGTTTGTTTGACATTATGATGTCAAATTTTACACAGCTTGACAGTAGTGTGTTTAGTCGCGAACGCATTAGCCGTGTCGGTCCGGTAGTATGCCAGCAGTGGTGTATTTCGATTGTTGATGTAGGCCATTTTTATCCCTAGGTGCTGGTGAGGTACTGTCACTCAGCAAACCGTCACAGTGAGTGGATAATAATTACCGATCTACTAGAGAGTGAAACGTTTTCTCCATAATGCGAGCGTAAAAATGAGTTCTAGTAAAATTACGAGGGGGAGTCAAAAAGTAATGCCGATGTTTTTAACTCTGGTGAAGTTTTTCATAAAATTACCTGAATTTTTTCCCAGTTATAAATGGTTGTATCATTTACGTTATGTAATAATTTGTTTCTTACTTTTCAAGTTTTTAGACTCACAAGGAAAATTCAAAATGGCTGCCCCCGTAGAGTTGCGTCAAAAACAGAGAGCAATGATTGAATTCCTTGTTGCTGAGGGGGGAACCCCCATGAACATCCACAGACGATTAAAAAATGTGTTTGAGGACAATACTGTAGATTATAGCAATGTATGCAGGTGGGTTCGTCGTTTGAAGGATGAAAAGGTGGGAACTATGAGCGTAGCCGATAAACCCCGTTCTGGCCAATCGCCTCATTCGGGTGGACAACTTTACGGTATCCTCCATGCTCACCAGATTTAGCGCCTTCAGATTATCATCTCTTCGGCCCCATGGAAGAGGGTTTGAGAGGCAAACATTACTCCAGCGACGAGGAAGTGAAAACCACAGTGAAGAAGTGGCTCAAAGAACAGACAACAAAATTTTACGAGGCAGGGATACATGCACTCATTCAAAGGTGGAACGTTGCTATTGAGCGTAACGGTGACTATGTTGAGAAGTAGGGATGTGATCCACAGAGGACCAGCTTTATTTTGATGTATAATACATGGTTCCGTGTTGGTAATTATACCTGTCCGAAATAAAATTGCATTACTTTTCGACTCCCCCTCGTAAAACTTGCTCACAAGATATTGCATAAAGTGACCTATTTGCTTGAACCAAACCGCCCGTTATCTCTCACGGCATAGACCAGCGTCAAATGATTGACATTTCGGAAGTTTACGTGCCGTATAAAATATTATGGAAAAAAAATAGCACTGATCCCAGTGACAAGGTGTTGCCGTCAACAGTAAACATGTCAAGTGGGAAGAATTTAACAGATAGTATAATCTCTCAGAGACATCACAGCGAGGTCTTTAGCATTCAGTATACGTGCTATAACCCATCCACATACAAGTCAAACTCAAGTTCACTGCTTTCCCGTAATGAGGCTAACCAAACTCACTTTGTGTTCTAGTAACAACCGGACAAGATTGACGGATCCGTAGTGAGCGGCTAAGTGCAGTGAGGTTAGCCCATTTCTGCCGCAGGCATTTACGTTCGCCCCATGCGAAAGTAGTAACTCGACTGCTTCGGGATGCAGGTGTTTTGTGGCCAAGTGGAGCGGGGTAAATCCAGACTGGGGGAAAGACAGAAAGCAAGAGAATAGATGAAGATGAACAAATAAACGTGCTGAAAGTCTTGCGGCTAGAATAACACCGATATAATAAACACTACTGCATACAAAAACGAAGCACGGAGGTGAACACCATGATCAAGTAGGCTGGAAGTTTTACCGCTCAGTGTTTCTGATATCAGCTAGAGAAGCTTTAACGTCACCATGGAGTGATGTTTATTATAGTCAAATGGACTATTAGAAATGGGACGACCAGATCGTATGCTCTTCTCACATAACAAAACCTATATCCTTCTCACCGGGTTTTTTCCCATTTCTGTCAGCTGCAATAATGTCGAGAAATCTTCCGTGTTTTATCCAATTTTGACTCCAAGCGTACTCAGAATGGAGGCAGGGTAGTGATGGAGACCACTATCTTTGTCACATAAACCTCATTTATTTAGTCCAAAAAGCATCAATCTTCGGAGTTTTGACTGAAATGAGTTTAAAAAAAGGTAAAGCAATTGTTATACCTTGTTACTGACTAACTAAATCTCTTCGGTAAGAAACAGGTGAGTCACTACTCGAAGATCGGAACTTAGCACAGGATCGTAGAGCAGTTTCAAGTTTGGTTGAGTTGAAAAATCAACTCATGTTTTATTCTGGCCAAGACAGATGTTTTTCTGTCAGAATAAGTCCATGAGTCTAAAGCATTGTATTAATGGCCGGCAATTGGGTTTATCTTACTAAACATAAATTCGTATTGTCTATGGACTCAACAGTATGAACAATGGAACGGTTAAGACAAATCGCTACTAGTGGCACACTTGCTAACATGTGATTCGGAATTGAAACTAAGGAACATGCATGGATAGCATGCATCTCTCCTAAATGAACATATGCTCGCTGCTCAGGCAAATCCGAAGACCGCCAGCCAATATAGATTGGCAGTATGCTTGGAAGTAAGTATTTCTGAAATACTCATCAGATTACAGATATAGCGGCTGTTCGAAATTTGTCATGTACTCACCAGAGACTATTCTGACAAGGCAAATGCGTAAGTGGCTGGGAGCTCCGGCTCGTATTACCAACAACCTTCTGTTCAAGACTCGTTCGGATTATATCTATAGGGCGAAAACGGCCGTGTGCCTAGCAAAAAGAAATCTTGTAGAAATCATTCGTTGCCTTTTCTTCGCAAGTAGTACGCATTGCTAGTAAGAGGTGACTAGTGCTTATCATACCAATGGGTGTGAACACGTTACACGTTAGTGTCCGACCTCGGTTATTTATTTTTTTGTTCATTCATTTACTCGCAATATTCGTTAGATTGATCAAAAGATAATGTGGTTCGAGCAACCGTTAACCCAGCATTGACGTAAGATATCCTGGAGGGAAAAATTTTCAACAGGAAAGAACTGAGGCGAAATGAAACTAAATAGAGTAATTAGAAACGTACTGAATGCATGCACATTTCTGAATGCGACAAGTTGTCATCTCGGATAATGCTTTCAACTGGCGAATTGAATTATCACGAAGCCCCCCAGCCCAGTAGACAACGTTCATACACTTTGCCTAACGATCTAACCAGGGTGTTCGCACTTCGTGAACACGTTTTGACCTAACCACCTCACCGTCCTACCAAACTGTTGGTGACCGCAGTAGATAGTATCTGGTTCAATAAGCGCTCGAATGAAATGTGGAGTACATAGAGAAACCGGCACAAGTTGTGAAGTTACTTGGTACACCAGTTGCTCACATGATCATTCCATTCGATGTGATTTTGCTACTCTTACCGATATCTCCTCAATAGTATTGTAAGCTGAAGAGGTAATGCTACTTGGATATGCGAAGCAGTTGGCAGACTCTAACTCCGTCTGCATCAGAGAACGTTGAAATGGGGCGGACCAAATATTGAACCACCAAACTTGTGGGTATGAAGCATAATTCAATTACACTCTCACGATCTTTCTACACGGTAGGCATTCTACCTCTTTGCATCTTATCCAGTATTCACCACTTTCAACTATCTGACATAATGTGAGAGATTTAGCGGGCGTGTGCAATCAGATATTCAAACATTCTGTTTAAGCATTCACCTAGTGACTTGTTGCCGTGTTGATCTGAAATAGTTTTATTTTATTGACTATCTGCATGTATAAATGTTCAAGTGTGAAAAACGTTAATACAGAATGTTTTCAGTCGTTAGTCAATCATCGCCAACAATAAACGCCCAAATGATTAACGGATGTGTAATGGCATTTTCCATCCTCAATGGACTTTTTATTTGGCATGTCTCTCTTTTGCTCATTCAAATTTATTCACTTCGATCAAGTCAACAAAACATGTCATCACTAACCTGTCATATTTAACTGAATTCACTAGCGTTGGCTGTATTCCAAAAATCGTTTGCTTTGAGAAGAGACTCACAATTTTGAAACTGTGATTTGTCTCCCTCTCATTCTGAAAATCTTTCCTACGTGTGGACTAGGCTGAACTCATCAAGCAACTACTTAACTGGCGGCTGTTGCGTTATTAATGAGGCCGTTTAGTCATTTCATCGCTCAGTTTCTCTCAAGCATTGCAGACTGATTGATTAACCCGTCACCACGAAAATCTGCTTACCCGAGTGACGGTTTCAAGCTGAGCAGCAGCCCGTAGCAATATTTGACATACTTCCGTGTGATTGGCTTTGGCAGCCAGATGAAGTGGCGTGTAGGTATCTTTGGTGGCTGCTTGCACATGAGCCGAGTTCTCCAACAACAAACTGACCAACTCAGTGCTGCCGATCCGAGAGGCGATGTGTAGTGGAGTTTGGTGGCCCTGTAAACATGTGAGTAGGAATAGTATACAGACGCAATATATTGAACACAAAGGCAAAAGACGGAGTTACTGTCATGTGTAGTAAAACAGATGTGGTGAACTTGTGAGTTAGTAAATGACTGAGTAGCTTAAATTCCTTATCATACCAGACTGCTTTTAAAAACCGGTAAAATCTTCAAACCTTTAAGAAAACTTTCATTATCCCTGGCAGGTCTTCTTTTAATAAACACATCCCATTGTTCCTCAGACCACCCTATAGCTCGTTATGTAAATGAGTATGTTGGACCTAATAAAACGTCAGTTCAACTGATTAATGGTCAACCCAGACAACCACTGCAGCGAGAAAAAACCAAACACAAAAAATGTCAAAATAACGCTATGATGGTTTAAATGACGTTCATTCTTATATTTTCTGTATTTTATCTCTGTAAACTGAGTAGTTTTTGCATGATTTTACGCCCATTTAACTTCAGTATCAGTCAGCAATAGAGTAATACTGCTGCGTACAACGATGTCAACATAATCTCACATTATTCCGCACGCGATACACGCATCCTGAGTCAAGCTAATCCTCTTTCGATTTTGCTACCTGTTGTGTAAATGTGGTCCTAACTACCAGAATCAGAACCACATAATAGCCGTCAAACAAATCGGGACTGGCAATGCTGACCGCCCGGCAATTAAATGAAAAATGACACCGTGTTCAGTAATCAAGTTGTTAGTCTTTTAAAACTGGCTCGATATTCCATTCATTTTGCTTTTTGCAGAACCTGTACTGTGTGTTCGAAAACAGTCCACAATAATACTTAATTTATCCTGGTCTAATTCGTCATAATCATATGGCTGATTATGTACTATGCCTTGTTACAAATTCTCTTCTTCGGGTATAAACATCACTCACAGATGATAGTAGTATTTTCACTTCAAGTGAACTTGTTGGCTAGATCACCCAGCAATGAATTGTTTGCGCAGATGTTCCCTCTCATCAGGGTGCAAATTCCAACCCTAACTTCGTCAACCGTTGTTTTCATGTTAACTTTACTTACTAACGTGGCAGTGTTTAGCATTAGTAAAATAAGTCTAACTGGTCATAGTTTATCTAAGAGACCATAAGGAAGAGAAAGCTCAGAAAATGCGAAGCTTGTTTGCATTGTGTCATGATCTACTCCAGATAGTCGCATACAATGCAATATATAAATGGCTCGATATTGACTGAGGTTAAACAAAAAATATTTATTAACATTTCCTCCCTTTCCCTTACTGTTAGCAATGAAAGCTTGCCTTCACTTTTTATTGTGGTTGTATAACAGCAAATCAACAAATTCGGCCGCTAATACGTGTAGTTGATGTGATGATAGTCATGGTAAAGGTGAAATCATTCATCAATAAATTGGTCACTGCTGGTCGTGTTAGTCTCCGAGGTTAGAGTCCTGGTTACTTACAGAGTTGGTAGCTGGAGACTTTAGACAAGATTTCAACTACTCGAACTCAGTGGTATTAATGGTATCACCATTCGGTCCACATATCTGTGAGGTCAGTGCATTTATTGTCTCGGGTCAGTGGAAGTCGTCTTACAGATGATGTCCCACTCTTACTTATGATCCACTTGTTTGTTCGTGGGTTGAGGATACCTTGTTGTCAAATGTTTCTTTACAGATATAGTTGTTTTAGATAGTAAATTGCTCTCTCGTTCCTTTTTTTTCTTCTTGGTCAGCGCTTGTCTTTTTTTCTTAAACTTGAATAATAATGAAGTATCAGCTTGAACCCTCAATTAATTGTTTCATTTGATGAGGAGGTGGTGGACGATAGTATAATGATTATAATGACGATCGTAAGGATACTAGTGCTGACAGTAATGAAATGCAAAAAAACCTAGAGCTTGTGTCAGCCTGCTTGTAAAAAGATAGCAGGGTGACTAGCGAAAACCTATGTGGTATTTGTCAACTTTAGCTATTTATGGCGTCTGGAAAACGTCCAATTGCCAATAAGGATAAAGATGATACCTCTCTCTGTGTGTGTGTGACCTATTCTGCTCTATAGCTTGTTCACGTGGCTCGTTTCTGACGACGATATTTGCAAGCTTATTTTGTTTAACTGTAACCGATTGTTCCACTCCCCCCACAAACATGGCAGTTTGCTAGTAGGTATTTCCGGAAATTTTTAGATGAATGGGGAAAATAATAATAGGGCGATCTGTGTGTTGATTGGGTCACACACTCGGTGAATCATTTCAGCGCCTACCAAACCTGATGTTGATCAGTGAACCCACCAGCGACTTTGAAGAACAGTAGGATAAACAGGCAAATAAGTAACCAAAAAAGTTGATTGTACGATTAAGTGAACTCAACAGATATCACTCGCTTATCTGGGGACATCGTGATCGCTCAGCTCGGTAAGCAGAAATGCTACCTGACGTAAACGTTTGCTACGCTAGGTGGTGTCTACACTATGTATTCCTTTTTCACTCCTATTATTTTTGTATACTATTCATCCTTTGGTAAAACTTCTATAAAGTTACCCCTCACTGTTGTGACGAACGGTATCCGAGACAAATTGTCATATAGCTAGCATCATTATTATTTGTGTGTACACGAACACGTGGCCAGTGGACATCGTGTTCAATTTGGTCTTCTGGCTTCTGGTAATAGGTTTATAGGCAGTTCTGTGAAGGGAAATAAACGACAGATCCAGTTTCAATAGCCATGTGACTGTACTTAGACATTTCACACGCTAAATTTAATTACCGATGAGGTAGAAAGATTTGCGGTTTATATTGATAATTAAGTTGCAGAAGTATATGACTTCAACCCAACTTTACCGAAAGAGGAATTGTACCGAAATGCTCAATACCTTCAGTCATTCATTCAAACCATCAAAATCAGGATATCTGTAATTTGGGAATCAATCACTGTGGTGGAAGTTAGAAATATACAAAGCCCTCAAGTCTCTCTCGTGAGTTCCACTACGTGGCTTTTTTTAATTTTCTTCAGATCACATAAAGTTGTAACGGAGGGTGACTTCCATTTCCCTCCAACCATATACGGTAAGAATTGCCAATTCCCAGTCAGAAGACAAACACAATTTACATTTAACTCGCCAACTGATGTAACGGCGCGATCAAGTAACGTACTACTCCGTTGCGAAATCAGCAAGGAGCGCTCAGCATGGTACACATGGTCCAGTCATGAGTAAACGCAACTGTACGGACTAAGTGAAAGGACTTGGTTGACATCCACGCATATCACAGGCATCGATGGTCGAATATTCGAGGACGATTTAAGCGTTCAAGTTACCGGGCCGAATATTCTGAACAGTCGCGTTTTGACTTTAGAGGGACGTCTTTTCTAATCACGTGCCAACTAGTGATGAAGACGAAACTAATCTCAAAAATTGGCATCTTTGTTTTATGCAATTTTCAAAATACATGAAACGGTTAGTGACCCTTATCATCTGTTGGTAGTATTTTTGTAGCAAAAGGACGGTCCTAAAACGAAAATCCAGCATACATTTGATGTGTTTAGCCCTAGTGTAATTTCTGTTCCAATACATTTACTCAGGGATTCACGATACCTACAAGATGGGACAACTGTAGGTCGGAACAAACCATCTAGTTTAGTATGTTTTTCCTCTGTCTAACTAACCAGCAACAAAATTTTTACGATCTACCTAATCACTCCCATTTCCGGTTATTAATAGCGGTTGAAGGTGCCTTTCACCAGCGTCTTCTATTTCTAAACATATTTTAAAATGTAGGTAGAAAGCTTTATTTTGCACTCGGGTTGATGACATTTTTGGAGGAAATTTATCGAACTGAGGCGGTTGACAAAATGGGCGACAATATGCCAACTGTAAAGTATCCGTGTACACTGCATCACAATCTTTAGCACTGCCACCGATTCCCTGCGGTGAACTTCAAAAGAAGCGATTAATCTGAAAACATTCATAGCACCTCAATCAGCTGTTGGGAACTATGGAACACACAAGCTGTGCACACTAATGGCATTCCAGCACCCATATTTAAGTCTGAAACCAGCAAGAAGACTGTTATGCAATAAACAGGGAATGAATATATTAGAAAATTCAAAAAGTCACTAACACCTGGAGTAATAGACCAGAAGTAGACGAATTTTACTAGACTAAACGAATCTCAGTTATCGAAGCTCCGTGGCCAGTCAGTAGTCCATAAATAAAGGGTTTCGCTTCGAATAAATGACTGCTAGTGACAACCAAAAATGGGCGATCTAAGCCATTGGTAAGCATGCTTACTGAACACAGAAATTTTGATGGCACCCAGAATTCTTAACTGCATGGTCACTGACAGGCAGTAAGTGAGCTTCTCCTATACACAGGATCAGCAAACTTGAGTAGTATTCACAGACGAAAGCAGTTGAGCGTTCAAATGTGATATTTTGATCGTGCCTACTATGCGATCAATGGAGCAGCCATCAACACGGCTGGTTCACGAAAGCGTGAGCTGAGTTCAAATATCGACCGTGACATGAATATACACAGCTGGCGAGCTCTAACAAAAACAGGACGCTAGGCTGCAGAGTCTCTCTGAATGCGAAGACTGTGACCCATGGTGAATGATGTTCAGTGCGATATTAACCAAATCCCCCACCGTTCATCAATAACTACAAGATTGTATGTAATAACGACCTACAGAAAAATGAACGGAATTATAACCCCATCGCAACCTACGTGGTATTTTCGGCATGCAGCAAACAACGCTAGGTTAACAGCACATGAGAAGTGAAGCATACTTTGAATCTATCGCGCTGATTTTGGTGGCCAAGCTGTCTATGAAACCGACTTGGCATTCTGAATGTGTGCATCAGGTCTGTGTTTGAACTGGTCTGCTGATGATGCCGTTAAAACATACGATGATAAACTGAGCATAAACGGATGTCGGAATACAGGTCAGGTGGCTCATTTTCAAGTGTAGTGTTATTGAGTCCCCCGTAGAATGTCTAGCCATGCAATGAAGTTTATTTAAGATCCGATTATTGAGAATTGTCCACGTTTACCTAACCGATACGGATAATGTAGTCAGCGAAGTATTGTAACATACTTTGTGGCTCTATGCAGTGCTGTATCACACAAAAACTACATCCCTTGAATTTTAACGAAGACAAAATTGGATATTCTGCCGCAGTCAAAGCCGAACTATCGAGCTGAACACGATCACAAAACAGTCTGTATAAAAGATTCCAAGAAAACCACTTGATTTATTCGATGGAACAGTCAGTGCCTTAGTATTTCGTGACCACGTCGTTGCTTAATCACCACGCGGTTTTACTCAACCGTTGTTTGTCTCAATGTGTATTGCCCGGTGCACTTAACGCTCAGCTGGCATGTGGACTGCATAATCCAACTGCAAATTTGTTGATCCATGAAATGAGAAACTTCGTCCCTATCGTCGGCATACCCAATGTTTCCCACTAACCTGACACTTGTTCCAACTACCTCAACCACTCCGCTTTGTTCTATTGAACTAATGTGTCATTAAACGTCCGCGGCGCGAGTAGCCATTCTTGTCCTGGCCTACTGGCGTGACGGCTCACCTTTGATTTTGCTGGTCTTTTTGAGAAACTATTGGTTTTGCTGGACGAGACTATCGTCGCGAACAACTGCGGTTTGCTTTTTGTACTTGTTGATGCATTTCTTTAATAGTATCGTAGAAATTGTTGGATCCAATCTTGTTTTCAACTCGGGGATCTATTTTTGGGCTACGCGTAACTCAACGATCAGACGTGGATCGTTGCACCAACCATCGCAGACTGTGCAACCTGATTAGTTGATCAACTGATATCGCATCCCGCAACCTTCAAAGTTAGTGCTAGAGAAGTGCAGCGTTGCTCACGTGATCATCCCACTTGGGGCACACTAAATAATGAAGATAAAGTTGGTCAAACACAGTAAGTCTGTTCATATCTACCTGAAGGGAAGGCGATGTTTCCGAACACTAAGGCAAAACGGAAAGTGTACAAGCATTATATACCCTTACCTTCAGCAATAACCGGAGGTCTTTTCGACGTCACAGATTATATAGGTTGACAAATGCAACACGTGCCCTTGCTATCCTAGTCGTTATTAAATCAACCATATTAGAAGCCGACTTGATAGTGCTACCCAAGTATGTGAAACTGTTCACAGCTCCAAGCAGATTGCATGTAACAAAGAGAATGCTCCAGTTCTGAAGCAGCAGTTTCACTGTGAAGGTGCTAGGTACATCACGACTTAAATATACATGCACAGAATCATCAGTTAATCAAACTAGCCTACTTTTATCCATATCTTTCTATAGTTATAGGAGCTGTAATGGTACTGTTTGCTTGCTAGATTATATTTAAAATTTCTGCCATGGAAAGACTCACATATTTTTACCAATACATAAACTGGTTGATATGGTCACAGACAAAGACACTTACCCTGGCGCGAACATCAACCTGTGCCCCGTTGCGTAAAAGTAGGCGAGCTACTTCTGTTTGGCCAGCTCTGGCGGCCAAATGAAGAGCGGTCTCGCTACGTACCGTAGGGCAATTCGGGTTGGCTCCGTGTTGTAACAGCAACACCACAATGCTTAAATGACCCATGAATGAAGCGACATGCAAAGGAGTGAGACCAGACTGCGTGTGCGGTGGGGAGAAAGAAAAAGAAGCTGATAAAAATTCGAACGTTTCCTTATAACAACCTCAAATTGTAGATTTAGTCATAAAAGCACAGTTACACAGGCTGTGTGTTCTATCCCTCAACTCTACCTTACATCGAAAAATTTGGTGGTTATTGAACCGTTGGAGTTGAAGGCACAATCTACATGGCATGTATCCGAAATTCATTAGTCCAATGGGACTGCAAGATGAAAGGTCATATGCATTTGAATTCCTTGTATCGTGTGCTGATAAGCAAGGGTTAATACATATCAGTGTTAATGCACGTAACTTTGTCAACCTGATCTGTGAATGGAGTTTATCGTCACCACAGTACTGAAGGGGGATTATGGTGCTACTTTAACAGGTGGAGTGCGATGTTTACAATCTGACTAATGTGCATCCGTGCCGGACGGAAATCTCATTAACAGCAAACTACAACCAATTAAGTCTCTATAAATATATATGTTTATTTGGCTAATAGGGAATCAAGGTAATCAATAAAAACCAAATATTATTGAAGTGCATGAGATAATTAATGCGGTCTTTTCTTGCAATGGACTAGGAGGTATTTTTTCACTGCTATTGTTACATGCTTGTACATGCAAGTTTGGCTCACCTCTGTGGTTGCCTCAATCATGCAGTTATACTTCAGAAGGAGCTCCACAATTTTGATGCGATTTTTCTGACAAGCAATGTGAAGTGGCGTAAATCCATTCTGAACGGGGTGTGAAATTACGTATGTGTCACAAACGCTAAGAATATTTAATAACATTAGAAATGACCTTAATACAGTCATTTTTATAAATCAGATAAGGAATATTTGAATAGCAGACTAGGTCTGTCGAACGCGGATCACCAAAAAAATGGCTTCGCGATAAAACTCATGAGACTTTGCCCTCGCGGTACTGTAATCACCAGGAAATCATGTTAGAAAGATGACGTGGATAAGTTACTGCATTAAGCTAAGCAAACTCCGTTCAGTTTCCTGGGCTGTGGAGTGGGACGTCCACGTGAGCGCTACCCAGAGAAACAAACATCGTTTAACTTTGATAATGCAACCCAAAGTTTACCGACAGAACTGGATCTTTGCTGATAAAAATAGAGCGGCTTAAGTTGACAGCTCTTCACACCCTGTTACTTTCTCCCACCCAATCCCTGCTGGTAAAACTTTCCTTATATGCCGCATAATCTAAAAGTGTCATGTTGTTGATTAATTCCATATGCATATGGATCCGTTTTGAAATGATTCACATAGATTTGGTTTTTGAATTGACTAACTTCACTCTAGTTCGACAACCGACAGTACTTTTTAACTAGTGTTGGTGGAGATTTATAACTGAGTTCAAACACACTGGCTAAGGGGTGCTTCATAATTGTATGATAGTTAGACGTCAGCGACGATCAACCATTTATTTTTGTCAATGATGATGATCATGATGATGATGACACTGGAAAATGATACTATAACGTCCACGAAGTGGGAAAAATAATTTGAAAATTGGCCATGTATCCTTGAATTAATTGACTCGGTAATTGTTTGATAAGCGACGCGTCAAATTTCGATGCACTTCAATGATGGATTGTGCCTGCTTACTCTCGCGCTGAAAGCACATTAACTGAAACATCACCGTAAGTGTAGATAGATTTATTGTACAAAATACGAACTACTCATGAGTAAAGGAAATATTGTGCACGAAACTCACGAGTGCCCTTGTATTCACATCACATCCACGTTCCAGCAAAAGTTTGGCAACCTGTACATTACCACAATGAGCGGCCACATGCAATGCAGTCAAAAAATCGATGGTTGTATCATCCAGAGGAAGACCACGCTGGAGTAATAGTCGGGCAGTATCGACATGATCACCTTGGGATGCCATATGCAACGCGTTTAATCCGCTCTTGAAACAAATGCAGAATAATGGGTGACGTAAAACTAGTACGAAAGTATTCTATAGGAAAATAAAAGTTGCTTAAGATATTACTGCCAGTAAAATCATCCGATACCGCAAATTTGGCAGTAGCTGAGTTAAAAGCACCTTGTGAAAACTTTAATTAATCGCAGAATTGGAAAACTGCTAGGTTTCTTTGGAAAATTCCTTTGAAAGATCGACAGGTCCATGTAGGATTCTACAGTTATCCTAAAGTTTATAGTTGAAACTCTAGCCCAAACAACACTCCTTATCGCCGGTGGATTTCACGCTAACTGGGCTTTGAAATTCCCTACGGTTTGAACTGGTAAGTTATATGATAGTTTTCCAAATGGAAATGACAATAAATTTCTGGTGTCAGGTAGCTGCTTCACAAATGCATAAAACAGATCAAATTCGATGACACCTTTTTATTGCAAAATTAATTGGTTTATTGCTATCCTGAGATCTTACAGTCCAAAAATGATTTCCATAAACCTTATTCCAAGCCGACTGCAGCTAGATATTTAACGCGTGATAATTTTGCACATCATTCTTGCAAATTCCCATATCTGTCTAGGTTGTTTTACAGCGGCTACTTTTTCCAGTTTATTTTGTATGAGGCGCGATCAACGGACATTAACAAACTACGGTCGATGAAGGTTGCTTCCGTACATAATTTAAAATTCCCTTTGACAAAATGTGCTTCTTCTGGCTCAAATGTCTTATTTAAACAGAAGCAAAAATAATTCAGTGTACGAAAGCTTTATTTGAAAATTCTTTCGTGTAGAGTAGTTTGTTAGTGATAAAATACATGTCGGTTCCAGTCTCACTTACATCGAATGCTTTGGTCACACTCACTAGAGAGTTCAAAATCACATCAGCAAATGTAAAGCCTCCACCTGTGAAGACCTCAGGTTTAAAAAATCAATGAGATAGCAATAGTTCTGTGTACTGCTTGAAAATGTTTTCTGTTCGAACCTATCTACGTCTAATAAAGTGGATACGGCCTGGTTATTATATGATCCAGAAGAACATTTGGTTGAAAATAAGATCATGGTTAACTTCAAATAACTACTCAGTCAATCGAAAAACTCTTAAATATGAAGTTCACTATCTTTGCTATTATCGATAACAGAAGTAGCCTCATCTACCAGGTTTTTACAAGAGGGAGCAGAGGATGTAAAAGCACGCGGACACACTAGAACATATACCCGCATACCACTAACAGTATCCCATACACTTTAATCCGGTCAGTCCAAACTGTGTGTGTGTGTTGTATCGACCCAACATGGCTGATGACTTAGCTGGAAAACCCAACAGCCGCAGCAACAACAGCGGCAGTAGCAACGGACATTTTACTACCCAGCGTGTCAATTTGGATTGAACGTAACAACATGTGGATCAATATATTGTGGGCAGAATAGTATTGTGAAAATCAGTGGTTAGACACAATCTTAAAGCCAGGTTCTATGAAAACCATAATATACTCTAACGCCTAAGAGCTTGGAATACGTAAAACGGTTGATCAAATCAGAACTAACTTAATAATAAGACCTTCTAGGATTTTTTAACAGAATTTCATTTGAACACGATACAAAAAAATATTTGCAAAATATCCACTAGCAAATCAAGTTGATAAACTGTGTTCATAAGTTTTTGAACAACACAGGATTCATGAGAAGTATACAGAAAGTATATCGTACGGCCATTAACAAAATATTATTGCATTTGAGTGTATGGGTAGTCCAACTTCTTCTTGTTGTGTTAGACCCATGGATACTTCTCATGAACCTGTACTCATTTCAAAAGCGATCACGAAAACATTATTCAAATTTGCGCCAAAATACAAAGAAAGAAGTGATAGCTGCTGAGCAGATGTCATTTCGATTGACGAAAATATATTCTAGTTGCTGAACCTCCAGAAACATCCAGTTGATGTGGCGACGCTCTCACGCGACATTCCACCCGTTTGAAATCCGGTCAACAAGCAAGTCATGAACTAGAGCAATCTGTCTCTGAATAACCACGTATGGATCCCTTGTATTCTAATGAAGGGACGATGATAGCGGAGACATCTTGGCATAATTCAAAGTGTCCTGCGGCTCGTAACATTACGGCTCATTCCGGATTCACCAAATAGAATGTGTGATCCGCAAACAGAACAACGGTCCAAAAAGCGTGGCTATTACAGTTTTCCATTACAATTTTCTCAATACTATTCCCTTCTGCCTAATCACTTGGTTGCAACAGAAGTCGCATTTGAATCCTATCTAGCAGGGTAGCTTCTGTTCAGAAAAAAAGCTCCCAAGACTTTGACCTCATTGTATACAGTTTTCAAAGGAAAACACATGCAATAGCTCTGGATAAGGAGTCACAGGATGCCAAAGCCCATTATTAAATGACGCATTTCAAACGTCCACGTGAAAGTGCTTCCAAATTTGGAGCATCGAAGATTGTCTGTAGTTCCGCTGGAATCTTGTTAGTTTAATTCTTCGACTTTTGAACGTTACTTTATAATTATGCATCTGACTAGTTTTGCTGTTCATTTAGCATACCACAGATGTAGTGCAACTGTGGTCATTTACGCTGAGCAACTGATAGACACAGCTGCACAAAATATTTGTTCATTTCTGTGTATATATGGCTATATGCTGGAGAGCCTAAAAGCTTGAATAGTTTTGATAACGGTTTCAGGAAAATGAACCAGAAGAGCCAACTGCTACAAAGGTGTAACATGGAAGAAAGTTAAAGGAATATGATGGGATTATTCGGAGAGGAACAGAAACTTAATCACGGTTTTTTACCTCAACATGCGGTGCACAGCAGTTGGCCGGCAGTACTGTTAAACAGTTGAGGTCTGCTACGTCAACCCTAATGACTATCGCATATGAAGACGTGACCTAGTGAAGCAATATATACGTCAGACATGTTACACTAATATAATTAAACATTCTCTTGTTATCGTTCAATCAGCAGTGGTAAGTGAACTACGAATAATCACACGGAAACAACAATTTGAAGCGCATAATTGTCTTGAAGAAAAGAGAGTTATTCTGTTATTTCTCAAGTTCAGCAGTCCATTGGTCAGCTCGACAGAATAGATTCAATATTGTGGATACGACTTTCAGAACGGAAGCCTAACTCTCCTTAACGAAGGGGTTACTAATTTGTTCCAACGTGCCAAACTGTAATAACTCATTCACATCCGAAGACAGCTGAACACAATCTTTATTAGATGTATACCATGCTGGTTGTCGTGGTAACATATAAACATTTAACTAGTCAGTCTGTCAAGACGCTGGGCGTGACAACCTTGAATAAGCTTGATGAGAAATTTATAAGGTGGAAGAAGTTTCTGCCCGCCGATGGTTAGGTGGGAGTGGATTCGGATGCGATGAGTCAGTATAGTGCGTAAGACTAATTTCCTGTGGGACTTGACTGTGAACCCTAATGCAAACAAACGAAATACAGAAGAGAAACTGTACAACAAAAGGCAAACATCAAGCCTGAGGAATGAAAAATTATTCGCACAGTAACGGTGCAGCTGTTCAAGAATTGTATGCAATCTGCATAGCAACTAACAGACTATGTAGCTTTACTACGGTCTGACTGATTCATACAAGTTCAAGCCAAGCACAACGGAATGCAGACTACAATCGGTTTTGCAATTAACCGAACGCCGGGCGTTTTCATATGAAACAGCCCTTGTATAAAGCGACCATTGTCTGATGTTACTTTTACACAGTTGAAAAAGCTCTGATTAGCAAATTCAAACTGTCATGCTCCATAATTTTATAGACATATCAGTCCAAATTGGATCTGGATGCTCTAAGACGGAAGATGATCTCCATTGTCTGGTGTGCTCGGTTTCACTCAGCTCATGTAGCCGCACTACCGTTTGTTTAAAACCCGTTCTTTTGTCACTAGTAGGTAGTTTTGATTTACAGAAAAATCCTCTGTATTTTCACAATTAAACAGAACAGCGTAGTTCACAGACTTTCAGAAATGGCAATACTTTGGCGTTCAATGAAAAGCAATTTACTTGTCAAACTATCTCAAAGCAAGCGAAATCATGTAAATCAATAGAGGAACAATTTATCACTGATCCTAAAAGAAAAGTTTCTTGGCTGAAACTCAAAAACAAATAAAACGAATAACCAACATTGGAAGGCTGTTGGACGTTAGTTATTTGAGAGTAAACGATCAGAGAAACTGATAAAATTCCGATGCCATCAATTGAAAGCCACAGGGTTATTTTACAGTTGTCCATTTTTCCGAAAGTTTAGCAATTGCTGTGAGCAGAGACATACACTGTGGACTGACAAACTAGACATATTGACAGTTATTGATGTACAGGAAGTTCGTTTGGTAGGTCTCACTGATAAACACACCAATGACGCGTTTTCAGTAACAAGTGAAATTTAACATTTCTATAATGTACTTCATTGAGTACACTCAAGTATTCACATTATTTACAGCTCAATACTTAGGGGACGCCGAGCGTTTCAACAAACCAAACATCTAATGAGTAGTGCTGAAGTGATAAATATGTATCTTGTTTTGCAGTACGTAGATCCAACTAAGTTGGCTTGCAAACACATTCCATCTGGGCCCAAATGAAAACATTTGGAGTTTTCTTACTAGTCTGGTGAGCTATAACAGGCATACTTATACATCGAAATCGGGGTTGTATTTTATAAATGGAAGATCGATTCGAGTTGTTGAGCGTCATAATCTATTTTTCAAACTACATACATTTTGCAATTACATGTACAAAACTAAACCTGACTTGCGATAAAGTGATTTCCGCATATATGTGAGACATGATCACGACAAGTCTGGATATCCCGGCTAAATTTGGTACCTCATTAATTATGTTTTTACGGGTGACAGATATAAACTAACAAAGTACCCAGAAGAGCAGTCGACGATAGGAAAATTAAATTCACTTTTTGCTAGTAACCGGAGGATATGTGCGCAAACGCAACATACGGTTTGAAGAGTCCAGTCTATTTGGCGCCCAACGTATTTATCACTCATAGTTAATCACTGCTAGTCTATAGTCGCTCATTTACACGATTGGATTAAAGCTGTGTAAAACAACAGCTATCGGCTTGAAAACTCGAATATGGTAGGCAGTATAATACAACTGAAAATATGGCTGATTTCTTTGACGCAACGAAACCATACCACATAAACTATTCAAAAGATATGTAATAGCTAGAACAATCATTACTTAAACTGTTCAGAGAATCATGTTTCACTCAAATGGACGTTCAAGTGGGCATCACGGACGTTAATAAATTCGTCTCTCATCACCCACTGTCAACTATTAATGTTCTCACCGAATTAGTTCGCTCTTCGTACACGTTTGCTAGATTAAATCATCAGTGACAGAAATACATCAGTGGTTCGCAATGATGCTTAACTGCCACACAACCACGAAGAAGAAGAAAATCATATAAGGAGAGAGAAGAAGAAAAGAAGGGGAAGGAAAGGGGATCTAACCATTAAAAATAGCCACGTCTGTATTCAATCATACAACATTAGGGTGCTTACACCTCTCAAACCAACAGCCGAGCTGTAGGTGAAAATGAGGCCTCATCAGCAAGACAGCTCCCTCACGGCTTTCACTGTCCCGCGTCAGTAAATGCACTCACTTAACAGACAACTCGGCCAAACAACGACAACATTCACGCCACTGAGTTTGATTAGCTGCCGTCTCACCTAGCGTATCTAACCACCGACCCTGTGAGTCACGAGAGCCCCAGCCTGGGAGACAAACCCGATCTACAGTGACCAACTCATCGTCGCACTTGGAATCAGAGATACAGAAGCATTACATCAAACTGTCATCAAATACAACATTCAACTCTCAACCGTCAATTATTTACGCAATAACTTTACAAACTTAATTCAATTTGACTGAGTTTGAGGCCAGGTCTCATTAGTAAAGACCGCTGATTCAGATGTTCTTTATAGTGTGATCACCTCATTCACATTTTCACTTGTTATTACATTCTTGCTAATTGACGCTTACATTTTTAAAACCAAATATACTGACGATGTGGTGTTGGTCATTAGACGCTCACCTCGCTGAACACTACATCTGACCTTTCAAGTTGGTTAAATTCTCGCAGCCTGCTGTCTAAAATATTCACGTGCCTTCACGCTCCGTTTCTGCTTATGATGGAGAATCATTATGAGGAACTGTTCGGTGTACGACGATTATCTCACGTTTGTATCAAACGTTTGCATAGACATCCTTCCGATAAATACCTTGGGGTTGATTCGAGTAACAAGGTGACCCAGTCACTTCGTGTTTTTACGGATGTCAAAAAACACACATTACAACTGATGGTTGGAAGGTGTCTATAATCCCACTTCACCAATTTAATCGATTTATCAAAGCATCCCCATAGACTTTCCAGTCGGTCCCTTTCGAAAAGAAGCACTAGACTCGAGTTTCGCTCTCATTAGAGCTCGTCAGTAGCGTATATCATCGCCACTGACCACGGACACGCTGTTCATGAGGCAACCGTGTTTACCACTGCGCCATTGACCTCACGTTAGGCACGACCGAATTATCATATGTGAACGCTCAACCACTTTCGCTTGTGAGTAATGATCAATTGTGGGTGATGTTCAACTTGAAATTAACCAAATCCCCGACCACTCATTAGTAATCTAAAATATCGCCTAGCAGGTTTAATGAGATCGGAGATCTCGACCTGTCTAGGAAGTCCTAATCGCGGGGTTATCGATTTGAGTTAACAGACAGTAACTGTGTCTCCTATCGAGACGATCGGACAACCGACTACTCATTAGTTATCAAAGCATGTATACTGCCCTGTTGAATGTTGTGCTCGTCAGTTATTTTGCCACGTTTATGGTCAACGAACATTATATTTCTTGTTGGATCCATAAAACAACTATTAAGTGATACTGTTTCCTATCGTTTCACATTGTGCAAAATACTTGCAGTGAAACCTCTTCTGATACAAACCCACTCCCTTTATCTGGCTCCCCAAAAACTTAACTGTACACCTAACCTCGAGAAACGAATTTACTTGAACTCACCTGGTCTTTACTACTGTTATCCCCTAATTAGGTGAACTTCTGTCTAAGACTAACCTTCGCAAGCTGGAATCAACCGCAAAACTGGATCAAAGAATCCCCTTGTCATGAGGCATACGATGTTCTTCATCCATCTGTGACTCACATTAATTAAGTTAATTTCCCTACATTTGTTGAAGCAGGTAAAAAGTTCATCACGGCACAAAAAGTATCGTTGAATTGATTCGCATTGATATTCTCTCGGTACTTTTCACAAAATGGCAAGAAAAATAATGACAGGGAGACACAAATTGGCCAGAACGCAAACACAGATGCACACGCAACCGTATACCGAGTGCTATCAAATACTCCGTCAAAAGATTAATATAAAAATGTAGAGGAAAATGGTGAAAAAGGGATTAAAATGAGGAAAAATGTATGATGGGTGTATTAGTGGCATCCGTAAAGATAAATTGTTTGTATGCATCTCACGACACCAATAGTTATGCTCTTTCCAGATGTAGCCGGTCCATTTTCGAAGTCAAAATACTAGCTTTAAATGAACATCAGGTTATGAACTGAAATGGAATGTTTAAGGTGGAGAAAACTTGGGAAGACAACAACGATAAGATAGTCAGTACATGCGGTGAAGTCTTGCGCTAGAAGAAAAAATTTAGCAGAAAATACTCTTCAAATTTCATACAGACTTGACAAAGGAATATGGTTTGAATGATTTCAGATTACGAAAGGCAGCTTTCAGCTCAAGACTAAATCAATACATCTAAGAATATTTGGATAATTGCTGGACAGTCGTGCCGCAGGATCTTCGTTTAGTTTTACGTCGGGATAAGTGGCTGACCAGAACAACACCTGTAATTCGCAATGGGAGGACAACAATTTTGTGTGGCTGGACTCATCCAAGGTTGTTCTCTTTCCAGACTATAACTTCAGTCCACACAAGTGACGTAATAAATGTAACTATCCCTTGAGTGTGCTCATACAACAACTGGAAATTTAGTCGGAGTCCAGCTTGGCGCATTATGCTCACCTCCGTAACTGTGTATGCACCAGGAACCATCAGTGATTGTCTGGCAGTAAGTAGTTTACCGAAGTGCTTGACTTCTTAACAAACATCACTTCGGCAAGGCCTCCATATTCTACTACATACATACGTCCAGCTCCAGCCTTTGGCAATATCCTTGGGTATAAATGGTTCCAGCTGCATTTGATTCTGACAGAAATTCACGGGATAAAAGATCAGTGAATAAGTAAAAATGTATGAAAACGAAACAGTGGGCGAAAGCAGCACAGAAGGGGATGGAAAAGTCATACATGCTCGTCAGTGGCTGTGAAAAACGGCCATATCCCCTAATGCTTCCAGTCAGGGATGCAAACGGTCACGCAGTCCTCATTTGGCAGTGACATCCCAAACTTGCTTAAAAAGGTTGACAAGGGATTTTGGACTTTGGAACATACCAAAGTTAACTTGCATTTGTTGAACACGCCTTTTGGCGCAATCGTATCACCATCATCATACCAGCTATGAGCCTGAACAAAAGATACTGTGGCTCAGGCCGCCGCTCACCTCAACAGTGACGTGGAATATCCTGGAAGAAAACGTTACTAAGAAGCTTGAAAATTATCAAAAGAAGACTAAGCGGAAAAACTAGAAATGGTATGGATACAGGTCCGCTATTGACTGCGACACATTGCCATCTCGGATAGCGTCTCCAACCAGTGGTTTGAGTGATCACGAGGACCCCATCCAGGCAGGCGACACCTACCCACTTTGTTCAGTGGAGCAGTCAAGGTCTTCATATTTGGTGACCACGTCTTTGCTTGACCACCATGTGGTTTCACCCAACTGTTGGTGGTCTCAGTATATAATAATCGGTACAGTAAATGCTCAACTGGTATACGAAGTACGTGACCTAACCATCGTAAGCTATTCACCATGAGTAGTTGACCACTGTTGATATCAAGGAAAATCAGTTTTGCTACCAACGCAATCTTGCTTAACAGCTGAGGTTAAACACTGAAATTTTCTACGAAGAAGTCGCAGCAGACATAAGGAATAGGAAGTAAGGAATAAGACTGGCATTCCACACCTTAGGACCTCTAAAGGAGTTGCCATTACAGATGTACAGGTGGCCAGTACTGTGGATAAACAGCTTGCAAATATACCTAACTGCAAATCACGAGCTAATTTTGAGCATATAGGTAGCAACTTAACTAAGTTACCTTAAATGATCAACTTAAAGTACCTACCAACTCACAAACCACCTGGTCCGGACTTTATATCTACTGATGTCTTTAAAAGTTGCACCACGGAGTTATCAGAACTGCTTACAATAATATTCAATAGCTCCTTGTCAACTGCTCATCTACCAATAACATGGAAGTAGTTCACAACCACACTTATTTCGAAAATGATGCACAGATAACAGACTAGTAACGCCGCTTTCAACCAGCACCAAAGTACTTGCGAATTCACTAGATGACTATTTCTGCGCCAAGACTGAAGATTCTGAAATTGTCACCAAGGAGCAGCACAACTAACATAAGAGACACGTGCGTCACTTCTACCGATTGCCCATGACTTTTGCACAAACACTACCGACCCGAGATTAGTGACCGAAATAGTTTATCTTGAGATTTTTAAAGCCTCTGACACAGTTGGTGGTCCAATCTTGCAAAGAAACCTTCACGATTATGACCTCACTGAAGACTTACTCAAATGACTTGAGGACTATCTAACCGAAAGTAGATTCAGCACCAAGGTCATTACAGTGTCATCACAATAGTGCCCTGTCAACAGAGGCGTTCCGCAAGGATCCATCTCATGAATATATTCCTCTGCGCCGATGACAGAGTTCTGGCGAGTTCTAGAGAGATCAGAAAATGCAGTAACCGGACAGAACGAGCTGTACTGTCTAAACCAGTCTACAAAAAAGTAATTTCCCTTCAACGTCAGTAAATGTGAATTCATGCACATTCACCGTCAAAAGTTTGATCACTACCAGCTTGGTGACAATAGGCTGCTTGTATCAAACCCGGAAACTCTAGGGACAGATAGTTTGAGTCTGATACCAAATTGGGCAGTCAAACTAAAAAGGCACAAACAACACTGAACCTCTTAGAAAGAATTTTTGAAACGGACAACTCCGAAATATGTCCCACTATGTTTGCTTCTATAATCCGACTACACCCAGAAAAAGACATATAGACCTATTGTTCTTGTCATAAACAGATTTGTTTCTTATTGACAGTGTTCACGAACGGACCACTAAAAGAATTATGAGCATCAGGAAAACTCCTTACCTAGAATGGCTAACAGAATTAAGTTAGTTCTTAACTAATTGCAGATACCCTAGAATAGACCCATTTCTTAACTGCAAAATACCCCACATCCTTGGTCATCCACTGATACATTTTTCATTAGACAAGAATGAAAAGTAAGTGATCATTCGCTGAAGTTGGATTACAGAATAGATAGGTTGATTTGCTAATAAAATTGTATCGTTGTTAGGATCTGTTCTCGCGTAAACACACTGCTCATCTCGATGATTAAGATTGAATCATTTGGGAGTTTAAAAAACATTTCTGATGGACACATACTTGAGAGAAAACCTGGATTACAAGTTTTTAACCAACAATTCAGCCCAGTTCCATAAATCAATAAATGCTCGAATATCACAGAATGTTATTTCTGAGTAGTTAAGTGTTCGTTGTCGATCAAATGCATGTCAGCAATATCACTGAATTTGCCTTTATTCGTTTTTTTCTTTACACCTGAATACTGTCCAACACAACTATTCTAACCAACACAGCGACAAGAGTGCACAAGCGAAAATCTTTTAGCTACCTGTAATAACCTGCGAACCTATCACTGCCATGTTGTGGACTGTCCAAGAGCTAGCAGCCGTAGTGAACAACCCGTTCCACGACAGATGTTTCGTTCGCATATATAACAGGTGACCCAACTAGTGTGGACGGTGCATTTTCGTTATCTCGGTTATCGGCTAGAAACTTGGAAATTTTCAAAAAACACAGATGGACAGCCGCAGTTATAGCAAAGTTGGTCCAGTTGACACAGGCTAACTATCGACATTCAAAAAATTCGAAGTTTAACACAAGATTTCATATGAATGGACCCGGTCTTTGATTTGCGGAGTAAGAAAAGAAGCACACATTCACTATAGACCTCACTCCGGCTTAACAACCGGATGCATTCCCAGCACACATTGACGAACACACTGCATGCCTTCGCTATCCCCATAGACAGTGTGTCGGAAAAATTACAAACTAACGGAAGAGCGCTAACCAGGTAGATGAAGAGTTCAGCAGTTTCAAGCTGTCCTCATGCCCTGTCAGTCACGACCAACCCCACATCGTGAAGTCACTTGACAATTTGAGGGGGCAAAATGCACATCATACAGGCCACTTCTGTCATTTGTCTAACTGTACACGATCTCTACGTCGACTAAAGAAAAACTAAATGGAGCAGTATTTTCCGCATACTCAGTACCAGCCAGCTCACTATGTGGAAGAAATCCCACCCTGAGGTTAACGGAACTGTTGAGTGCGCCTAACAGAATGCAATCTATCACACAGCAGAAGTGAAAATGGGTTTCGGATATCTTTGGAGGACTACCTAAATTGATGAAACTTCCACGGGTCATTAAATACCAGAATTTCGGCTTATATACCCGAGGAAGCTCGACCACATAAACCATGTTGCATTCGTTCGTGAATAATTTTTTCATCAGTTGATTATCCAACAAACAGAGCACTCCAAAGCCCCTTGAGTGATTCCTCTCAAAACGTTTAGCGCAAGCTAACTTCTTTCTCTGTAACAAGATTCCTGGTCATATTAGACCTCAATTCATAGAATCAGCACGTTTCGCTTAGATCGGGTTGGTGCTCATACCTTCTTCTGTTATTCATACGTCAAGATCGACCCCCAAGGAAACTACAGTAAACACGTTTGATCTCCAAAGTCACTCAGCAACCATCAGGGAATCGAACTTGTCTATTTAAAACCTAGAAGATAGCCTCACTCAGTGTTTCACAATTTGTCCGGAGGAAAATAGAAATACTTCTGTTTGACTGACTTCTCTTGTCTTATCAATTAGGCGGAGTAAATCTAACACGTCTCAGCATGTAGTTTCTCGGATAACATCACCGCGTACCATATGAATGCTTTTTATAACTTTTACATAGCTCAGACTTAAAGTGTGTCGTGTTCCCGGGTAAACGTGGTATGCTTATTATTTGACAACTGAGATGTGTGTGCGACTAAACTAGTTATGCTACCAGTCTACCTGTAGCATTCAGAATTCATAAGTTTGCAGGCAGAGATTTTCTTTCAATTTATCTGCTTACAAAGACCCAGTTTACTTGTCAAATATTACAACCTGACAGATAACTCTGTCGTGCCATCATAACTCTGAGGAGTAGGCCACTTGGTCACTAGGCTTTGTAAAAGAACCACGATGTATTACAATCTTTAATGAGCGATTCCGTGCTTGATGGGTCAAAGAGATATAGCACAGAAATCAATACAGATGATAACTAGTATCTCTGTCTTGTGCCTCAATACACGTTACAACACCTAGCTCTATTATCTTTTTCCCCAAATGTATATAAACACGTTTGATGACCTCCATGTCCCGATTAGTCTGTCACAGTTACTGTAGCCAAAGAATGTCGACGTGCGTTTTACCCATTTGGTTTGAGCTGAACCAATTTTGGTTTCACCTACACTCTTCCTATCTAGTGTACACCCGAAAGGTTAACTAGCGAGCCTGTGCGTAGAGACTTTTGTAGCACAGTCGGCTTAGGCTGGTTAGCCAGATTTTCAACAAAATCGAAATTCCTATCCCGAACATTGAACGGTGAAGCTTATCAATGGTTAGATCTAAGCTACGAACCCAAGTCAACGTTAAGAAAACTGATCAAGGGAGACTGAGTAAAAATGAAAGTGTAAGAATTGCTTTAATATATTCAGATTAAAATTAAAAGAATAAACAAACAGAGTTTTTGTTAAAATACACAAAGAACGTTTCAAAACAAGTGAAATTCAGGTAAACGCAAGAAAAACTAATCAAATCTGCGCGCGCACACACATCTCCATCTACCCTCCATCAGTGATTTTTTTAATGTCAACCATCGTGACTCATCTGCATTTTCCATCCGAGATTTTAGTCACTTCAGACAGAAAACGTTATTCTTCACTTTATGGAGAAAACTTTCGATGACATTTATGGTTGTTTAACTGACTGCTGTCAACAGTTGTAACTGACCCAATTAGTAGCAGTAACCAGGGTCGGGTGCACACTCGTGTGCAACCAACCTAACAGTTGTCCATCTCTCCCACAGTTTCGTCATTCCACTGAGTTTCATCCTTTTACGGCGCGTATTGCACCTTTTTAGCTGGTCCGCTGATGACAAAATTGGACAAATAACAAATGTAGGCAAACCGGATAATGAACGTTGTGCATATGTACCAAATTTCTCGCTGAAAAACGATAAGTCCAGACTGAAAGTAATACCAAAATCAAGTAGTTCACAGGTTTCAGACTTTTATAATGTAGTCTGAGCCAAATTAACACGTTTTATGGGTTATAGATCAAATTATTGTTACGGTAGGTGCCCCACCCAAACGAGTGACTGGCCTGGAAATCGCGTTACCAGCGGCTTGTGTTTGAACATTTTGTCACTGAGTTTTGGTCAATGAAAAACTTGTGAAACAGTTTTATTCACATTCGGATAAGAGTTTGGACCGTTTATTGCGCTTAACGAACTGAATTCCCTTAGTTAGGGAACGATAGTTTAGAGTAAGCTGGTCAAGAACCAGTTACAGGAATAATTGTACTGATGAGAAGGTACGGTAATTATTTACTCGTATACGTGCATAAGTAAATTAAGTACACAGCTTTGAAGGCAATCATTGTCATTCAAGTGATATCGTACAACTGATGCATGGGTGATGGTGCTCAATTTGCCACTTGTTAAATCATAGTTTCTACAGTTCACTGACAAATTTAATTTTATAAACAACAATGAAGGATCCAGACGAACGTCCGCAAGAACCTACCCTAGTCTTTGCTCCGAAGTTGGCGTTTGCGTTGAGCAGCAATTGGACCACCATGTCGTGCCCAGAACGGCTGGCACAATGGAGTGGAGTAAGGCCGTCCCGAGTACGGCAATCCAACTCAGCACCCGCTTTAATCAATCTCTCGGCCACACCGTGGTTGCCCCATTTGCATGCCACATGCAGCGGAGTGATGTTGTTCTATTTGGTGTACGACGAAGGATAAGGAGAAACAATCAAGTGTACATCAACAAAGCAACGCAGAATCGCATTGTTCTTACAGAAGTTTAAGTTCATCCAACTGAGAAGTGAAAGACAGTTTATCATTTCCCAATAAGTGTGCTTGTGGGCAAATAATCAATACGGATAATTGGGGAGTTGACTGCAGTCAGTTGCGCCAAACAAGTTGTAAACTCAGATTAGCTATACAGATTACCTATTTCACCACTTACAGGACAAGCCAGATGTTTGCTTTCCAACACGTATGCTAAAAGTAAGCGCTGACGCAATTGAGCATTTTAACTGAAAGAAGAAATTACCAAATTTGAACACCATATAAATAAAGCTTTAAATTGAGATCAGTCTTATTACTGTTGCGTTTCAGTTTGTTACCTCAAGCATTGGATCCCAACCAATGGAAAGACCAGTTCCAAAATGACAAAATACGCTAATTTCGGCAAACACTGTCGCTGGTCGTCTTGTGAAAAAGGAAACGCTCATGAACAGATCAAGCCGTTAATCATAAATGAAGCCCACCATTGAAACTCTTCAGTCAGTTGAAGTACATCATCATTTTGCTCCACCAACGTTGAATAGAATCAGTAAACAAGTGTGACATACAAATACCTATTAGTGTAAACCCTAACAATGACAGAATGTGGTTCGATCAAAACCAGTCAAAAATTCGGTCAAACTCTGCATACTCAAAGTTTTGGGCGATCTCACCCAGAACACATGTCAAAAGCCCACATATTGATAAGTGCCTGACTGGTTGACCTCAATTTCGGATGGTTTATGTGTACTAGGCACTACGGCAGGCAAAGATAACTGACATCACAAAAGGCTTTATGAAAAGAATAACGTCTGCCAACCGTACACCAGCGGGTTAGAGTAAACATTCTTTCGACTGCTCTTGTCCTAGTCTGGATAGCTTGAGCTAATCTAGCATACAAAAAAGGGACGTTATATGGTTTAGAAGCGGAAAACTTAACAGCTTTTGAAAAGACAAGCTAGTAGTGGTACACTGCACGATCTTTGTCCAAACTGATTTCGCTGCATCTTATCAAGTACATACTGCAGAAATGAAAATTACAAAATATGCATGAAATTGTGACTTACGGAGAATGTTCTGTCCAGGTATGATGAAAAGAAGAATACATTTACTAACACTACCAAGGTAGTAATTTAATAAACAGTTCCTTTTGCACACACAATGGCGGCTTTGTCAGCTCTGCGTTGGATCAAAACATCCAAAAACGACAGGCAGTTATCCCTTTCTAAGTCCACCGCAAATCGTAGATTCGTGTGACTACAATTCACTTCTTTGAAGAACGTATCGATCTGTTGTGTACTGTCAGCTATCACGATAATGTCGGCCACATATCTTCGGTACTCCGCGCTCGCTGCGATATGTTGATATGATGCAGCGAAATCAATTCGAACAAAGATCATACACTATACCACTACTAGCTTGTCTTTTCAAAAGCTGTTAAGTTTTCCGCTTCTAAACCATATAACGTCCCTTTTTTGTATGCTAGATTAGCTCAAG
>JTDE01001190.1:128935-161554 GCA_014338405.1 Paragonimus skrjabini miyazakii
ATACTGTTCTCCATGCCTATTATGTTCATTGAAAATATAAACCACTTGTCTATTGTTTGAATCAATACACACTTTATCCTCGCGCGCCTCAGCTTCTGCATGCACGTGGTCGTTGTTACCGGGAGTTGACTGTGGCAACAGTGGATTTTAATAAACTGGAGGAACTGGATTCGCGGGAATTTGTTTGCTATTTAACAGGAACTTTCTCCAAGCATATAGCGAACTTAGTGTAGTAGAATTTATTGTAGACAGTCATTGTAGATTATTGTGTAACATTGTCGATTGCTTTCTTGGTTTCCACTACAGTTCCAAAACTCTACCACGGTGGCAAATCCAAAGAAAGCAACCCTTTAAACAATTCTCTCTCTGCCACTTCCCGGCAAGTTAACGGGTGTTTACGGATGTCTGTGTATGTTTCCATTTTACCATGGTCTATCTGTGTATGTATACGCTTCTTTCTCCGTTGCCTTTTCACTCATCTGTTAGTTATGCTAGCAGGTTGCCTCAACGCTTGACATGTTTACACCAGCATTCTTCTTTTCATTCATTGTTCTCTCGTAGCAATTACTGTAACTGCATATATGAACTGTTAAACAAATTACATTCTTCGACAGGAAATTATAAACCTTCACTCTTTTACCCTTACGTGATATCTAACGACCTTACCAATTTACAAATATTGATCGGGAACGATGCTTTATTTCACTCAGTTCCGAAGCGCACAAACTGGTTTATTACTTCAATGCATGATATTATACTGAGGCATTTTTAATGACTGAGTGGATCTTAGACATATTGACACATATTTCATCAGTCTTGAATGAAAAAGTTGATCAGGATATATTCTAATTCAGACAAGCTGCGATAACAGGCATTTACACTTAGTGATATATTTTGCGGAAATTGTTCATTTGCTTGCAAATTGACTGTGAACAACGTTTTATCCTTTTTTTTAAGGGAATGGCACAAATATGTAATGATCATCTGCAAGCTTTCAGCTGTATGTGAAAAAGTGTGGTCAGGAATCCAAATAGATAAACAACCTGGATTTAATTCGTTCATTTGACACTTCTACAGTAATAAAGTGTGAACAGGTGAATATCAAGTTGAAGTGACGGAAGGTTTCAGTAACAGTAGATGGCACAAAAGTGTAAATATTTCTAGCTTCGTCGTACTTCTCTCAAACTCATATTGCTGTCGCTTACAAAAGAAAACTTCGCACAGCAATACATAGCACAGTATTACCGGTTGTTAGTGTTTCAGCACAACTATCAAATTCGACAAATTCTTGTGTAGATATTCCACACATACAATATACTGCAGGAAATGCCCGTAAATCCATCCAGTTTGTCACAGATGGTTCCGAATCTTTAATATTTAACATCCAAAGGACCGACACCTCAATCTCTACCCCAATGATAATCGGCTGAAGTCTGTTTATCCTTTACGAAAAGCTTGAAAGTTCAGAAAACGATCGCTACCCAATTATGATTCGACACCAGATTGGTCCCCTTGATATGATATTTACGGGAGTGGAATCATGACAACGTTAGAAAACGCGCCCGTGTGCAAAGCGTTTATGTTGCCCAAGAAGGTACATGCGGAAACATGTTAGATCTACTCTTGCGGATCGATGACACCGATCCTCGTCGTCCTAAACCAGCGAATTCAGTCAAACGGGAATTTATTTAATGTCACTACTTGACGAGGTGCAATGGTAAGTGGATTTGAGAAAGGCAAGATTTTGATAACAATACAAATATAGTTTAGCCTACAGGAAATCTCTGATAGACCTCGGAGTTCAAAAATGATTTCTTTCGTTTCCTAGGAGGCCAATATCAAAAAATGAATGCAGATACAAAGGAAGATACGTGTACAGGGTTTGCCGACCGACGGCTATATGATAGTCGGTTTTTGGCCAATAGAAACCCGCCTGATATATCCAGTTTGAGAATTATCGCTCAAGCGGCAACGAAGTGAAAATTCAACCTTTCCTAACCATGAAAATCGAAGTGGGTGACGTCCCTTTTCTCACAGACAACCAATGGGAATTCTTCATCTTTGATGCGGACCACGAACGTAGTCTGAATGACGCTTATAAATGAACGTAAGACTGGTGTGATCTTAGGAAGCAGATGGTGTGATTTAGTGAGTTACCTAATAGCAGGCGATCATTGGCCGTTTGTGTGTTCTGGACTACAGCCCTGAGTGAATTGTTTGTACTGGATGGCCACCAGAATTTTAGTTCATTTGGGAACGCGATGAGTCTCAAGGGGTTAAAGCCCAGCAATCACATGCAGCAAACTTGCTTCTTTTTCACAGGTCGCGTATGTTGAACTGGCCAATCTATACTGACGATTCAAACCTACGATGTATGTTTACATTTAACGATGACGGCCGTTATGAAGGATGCTCTTTGAGGAAACCAATGTTAACTAAAAACAATTACGCTCGATTTCCTTGTTGACTTTTATGCTAATGAATTGTGCAAATGTTCTCGAAGGTGAGTACAAAGAAAATCATACTAGATGTATCTGACAAGACATCCTACAAAGTATGTCTATAGTCCGTTTTTCTTCAAGTTTTCTCAATAACTTTCGTTCTATTAGTGTAGTACGGAGATATACTATGTACCTGAACTTTGTCGTCACAGTTGTGAGAATTGTACTTAAAGGGAAAACAAGTAATAACAGAAACCGGGCGATTCCATAACCTTGTTATAGGAATACACAAAAATAACAATACATTATTTATTCAAGCTACCGGCATCCCACCCGCTAAGATGTGTGAAAAACATAACAAAGTTCATAGAAACGCAGGATATCACATCCAGTCATTTCTTCAATTTAGTTATCACACCAACCCTAAAATGGGCATAACCACAGATGTGAATGCTCATTCTGATCATGGCCAAGAAGTCCATACTAACTCAAATCGAAAACATCATCTGTCGAACCCACATGCGTACAGCCTCCTATTTAACTAAGGATGTGTGAGAAGTTGCATGGAATGATTAATTGTCAAGTGTCATTTCACAAAACTTTTTATCAACCATGGGAATGCTTTCAGAGTACCTACATAACGTGTATACTGATCAAAACACACTTCGTAATCAAACGTTTCGGCTTATCTTAAAAGCTTTCATCTGCCTATTAAAGCTCGAAAACCAGACAGATTGTAGCATTGTCTGAGATCCTCATATGGTTCGAAAGATACGGCCATTTAATCAATAAACTGAAATGGCTAACAACAAAACCTATTGTAGTAGAAAGATCCTGGACACACATTCAAGACCGCTTATATACATGAGTTGGACGGTTTTCAATGCTATGTCTGCAGTTAATTCCCAAGACGTTCAAAGTGATACGATCTTCTTTTCGCATAATCTCACGTATCTTTTCGTTGAATGCCAGTAAAGGATTTGCCCATTTCAAAATATGTGTATCCTATTATCAGTCTCTTCTAATGGGGTCGTTTTCGCAACTAAAGAAATTCACGCGTAGATATATTCCGTTGTAGTAGGTTTTCTGTCCTCCGTGTTTTGTTATCCCACGTATCACTGTACGTTTTTGTATACGACACAAGACGGAATCTTTTCATCATGCACATTCAGCCTTGCCCACGCAGGCTTCTTATGTGTGGATGCTCACCTTGCCGTCTGGTTTCCGAAACACTTGACTATCTATAAGCGGAACGTATTTTCGCTCACTCAGCATAACTGGAGGTTGAAAAAGGCTTCAGCCAACCACTGAAATAGTTTATTGCAGCCAATTTGGTAGCAAACGGCGTCAAAAATCTCATCCAACTAAAATCTGTACTCCACGGGATTTGAGTAAACCCCAAATTTTGTAGATGCAATCTTAACCATGGTGAAGCTCATTTCAACCTCATATTACTCAGGACAAATGAAAATGATCATACTTCGTTGTAAGATATCCGCATCTAATTCTGTACGAATGAAGTCAAACAGTTTTGGCGTCGCGTTTAGCATGTTACTGGTAAATCGGTTGAGGATGACAGAAAGTTACGAGCAAGTTGTAATACTCTACGTTTCAGCCACCTCGAATGACCTTCATCAGGGGTGTTGTAATCGAAATCACATTAACGTAGATTATTACGACTTGCTGGTAAGGTAAATCGAGTTACTCCGTCCCTGAATATTTTATATAGTCATCTGAAGACTGAACGGCAAGATGGAAAACAGCATACACGAACCAAACAGCATATGCACTTCAAAAGTTCGCAAACTTGTGTGATACAATACATACAAAGCCCAAAAACTGATGAATATCTTCAGTAAACTACAAAGCTTATTCAGACCACATTGAAACCACAGATTAAAAATTAACTTTGCGCACCCTACCCCTTGAGGGAATCACCGATTAGACACAAAACTGATACTTTTGCTCAGATTTACATCGTCCATCGACTAATAGGAAACAGAAAAATAAACCTTTCCTGTTTGTTGGTTAGAATTAGTTATGTCACTTCAAGATAAACGATGGGTTTACCAAGGAGCTGATGCACCAACTAATGTGCACGCCCAGACAACGTGAGGAGTTTTTAATGAAATATTTTAAGTCATAGTCAGACAAGTAAACAGCTGTCCGAACCAAAGTACTGGCCACTTGCCAGGTGGTTGAAACACGAGGTGCCTGTGAACATTCAGTCCTGTTGGTGTGTGTGTGTGTGTGCACAGCACGAGACTAAAATAAGGTAGTGCGACCTTTAAATAATCAGTGGTTTGGCTGGCAGTGTTGACTGCCTGTCATAGGGATCTCAACATCTGTGAATTTGAGTTCACTTTTTTTTGTAACGCTTATGTGCTGCAATATGCACTTCCAGACTCGTTTTCATTATTGTTTACGCCATTCAGGCAGACAGTGTAGAACAGGTGTCGACAACGGGTGAACGTCGTTGTACAAACGCAGTTCAGAGCAAGCCAAAAACACCCATTTTTAGGATACAGCATGCGACCACAAGGGAAAAATAAATCTCCCTATAGGAACTAAGTACAGTCAAGTGTCTGTTATAATAAGTGTTAGCTCTGTTGGTTGATACCCTAACTCTTGTTACTGAACATTGAATGACGATCAAATTAGTTTAGGATTTGATAACTCATGTCGTCACATATACGTTTGTCATCGGTAGCAACACGATGGTGTTCCACAGTTTGTCTAGCCGCCATACGACCGAGAAAGCAGAATCAAATCCGAACTGGGGTGTATAAAGGGGACGGAGTCAGGTCAAGTTGTTAAGACACCCACGTCTACAACGAAACATTCAAAGGGTTATATCTGGAAAACAAGCAAACAAATTGGACGTCAAAATAAGTAGACACATGTAGTGTAGTAATTTTACATTTTTCTCCATGTTTCCCCTCAGACGAAGTAACATTCATTCCATTGGGTCGGTTGGCCGTTAGTTCCAGTCAGTATCTCTGTGGGTCGTCAGGATTTCAACATGAAAGACGCACTCGATTAATCTCAGATAAGCCACTGATAGCCGATTTTACTTATGTGAGCTGTCATCGGTTGCCCACCGCACACCCTAAGTCAACCGACTGAGAGGTTGACCAAGTGTACTCGGTGTAGCAGACTGCTAGTTAGCATAACTGGTGGATATCAAAACCACCCAAGTTACGAAACCTAAGGAAGTGTGTAAATGTAGTCGACTGCCTCTATCTACTAAGCGCTTCTCGACTTTAATGCTATTTATTCGTCTATGCGATTCAGTGGATGCATAGAGGATCAAATAGTCGAAAATGGTGTGCGTTCTCTACGGGAAACAACTGTCTCGCCACCGTAGAGTGGCACTTCTATAATTGTCTTCTCACTTGTGCACCTCATAGGCTACAGAGAGATTCCTGTCTCCAGATATGTAGTAGATTGAAGAAGAATGACTTAGCAGCAAAGAACTGGTAGATTTGGTTGTTTTATTTTCAACTGTAGAATTTTGATGAATAATGTCAAATTACCTACAAATTAGTGACGACCGTCAATTTTGGCCAAGTTGGTTTAAATTATGAATATCCATACCAATAGCTCATTGATGGAAAACAAGTTTAAATTCGTAATACAGCTACTCGGCAATTCAATGACAAACCAAAAACTTGCTCAATTGATACAACTGCCTCCAACGATCAAAAAGTCTAAAACCAGGGAAACTGTTTCAGATCCAAATGTTAGGCCCAAGGTTCTGTGCTATGCTATGAATATATCGTTTTTCCTCTAACTAGCCAAGCAAAGACCGTATTGGACTGAAATGTAAATCAGGTGAATTAACCAAGTCACGGTAAACACTCCCAACCTCAATAATGATAGAGGAAAAACGGAACTTCCGGCCGAAACGGGGATTATGTCACCGAATAAGTTCAAATGGATATGAAGCTATGTTGAGACTGATGACCGAGAAACCATCAGATTGTAATGTGACATGTGAATAACCTGGCAAGATTGTCAAATCAGACCTCTCAACTGAAGATAGGAAGGTCTGAAGCAATTGGGATTCGACAAGAAGACCATGTAGCAGTTGGTCTCCACTACTGAGCTTTTAAGAGATATCGAACGAAATTCTGTTAGCAAATCGGTGGTAGTCATGTAACAAAAGACGCATCCCACTCAGGTTTCTTTCAATAATATCGTACAAAGCGGCCGCAATAAAGATGGGTTGAAGGGTAAGCTTATGACACAATTATCAACGTGACGGATGTCAGCTTACCCCGTTGAGATAAAGTATGACTTTGTTCCTAATCACAACAATACATACATACATACTTTAAGTATAGGTCGAAAGCACCCTGTAAAATGTTGCGCTGACACTCTGATACGGTCAGTTGTTTCTGCTGTGGAGTGGCGGTAGGAAAATAGGAGGACTGTTAGTTAACTCTGTTGCATACACTACGTATTGGCGCTTTGTCGTTTCAACTCTCCTCCATTCTGTAACTAAAATGACCAACGTGCAACCGTAAGGGTTACTGGGAAACCACAGTTCGATATGGTCTACACGAAACAACCGAAACGAAACAACCGTTCAAAATTGGGCTTCTTCATCTAAGAAACTTATTTGGTCGGGATAGTGAGTCAAATGCCGAGGCTCGAGGTGAGGAAGTAAATACCACCAGTATGCGATATGAAAGCGCATGTCCGTTTGTCTACTGGAAGGGTACTCTGGTATTACCATAACAATAGAAAACATTAAAATTGTAGACCAAACCTGTGATAAAATATATCGGCGACTTGATCTACACGGAACATGTAGCTGTTTAGTTCTAATATCCACTGTTCACATGATCATTTGAACTATAAACTTTATGTTGACCTTGTAGAAACCAAAACGATAGTACACGATAACATCTCATAAAAATGCACCAGAACAGATACTTAGCAATCTAGGGAAGCAAACAAACTTACCTTGGCTTGAAAGTTAATGTTAGCCCCACGAGATATAAGTAAATCAGTCATGTTGACGTTACCATAGTGGGCCGCAATGTGCAACGGAGTGAAGCCACTCTACAATTTTGAAAAATAGTTGAACGATGAGATTTTGTATGGCAAAGTATGAACTTGAAATAATTGCTGACATTTTCACAATTCAAGTTCATTGGCAGTTGGAATTAACGTGATGGATAACGTGATGGGTAATGGACGGGTGGTTGAGCGTTTTCATTCCGTTTACATGTCAATGCTCAAAAGCTTTACTTCATACCAGCGAGACTTGCAGAATTATTTTGTGTCACGGAGATAAATAATCCCTGCAATTCTTTTCAGATGATTATTGACGTTCTGCAGTAGCGCAGTAGATTCATTCCGTATGAACAAGTTTTCAAAAATACATCTCACTGGATAATGTTGGTACTTACAACGTCGAGATAAAGCTAACTGCTAATTTGTACCTGCTTTCTACGTCAAATGAAAGCTAATCTCAATTAGCCAGCTTTAACATAAGACAGTAAAATAGCAGCCGATGACCTGTAGTATTTTTCCCGGATGTTTTCCACTAGGTGAACTATTCTTCAAGCTTAAATATGTGAAAGCCTGCCTAGATGAGCAAGAATGGTCTGTGCTAATAATCCCTATGAATTTGATACACCACTTACTCATTCTTGTGATATCCTCGTCCCCTGACTTACGTAATTTACAGATTCGTCTTAATAGGTGGTTTACTCGTACTTAGATGATATTTTTGTTGGTAATTGTATTAAACACTATGACATTATACAATGTCAGAAGGTGACATGCTTCATATTGACAAGATCATTGATAAAAGAGTTTCAAAGAGTTTGAACAACTTCAGTTATCTGGAGGAATGTGGGTAACTGCTACAGAGAATTAACTTCGATTGATCGGTAAATATCTTACTATTATGTGACAATGAAACAAAATGATCGACCAGCTCATTTAAGGAAAGCTCCATTGCACGTTTGCTTGAGTTCACTTTGAAGATCAGCCTGTTGAACGTCAGAACATAAGTGTGCTTACGAAAAATGACCGTAAATGTTAATTGTAATGTGCCGTCGAGCAATTTGGTCGCCTACATGAGAACGCTACACGAACTTCATGCACATGCATTCTAGTCTCGATGCTGTGTTAAATTTTCAAAGTCCACGCTACCGCAACACAAAATAATAAATGGTTTTGGTTTCAGCTGTTCTAGTTTAGCTTGTAATTAGCACAGTGACCTGGAAATTTGTGTAGCTAAAACACTTAGCGCCTTGTGTGCATACAGGCTTGTTGGTATAGTGAAACTGTTCATCAAGACACACTTCACAGCTGTGAACTTAAGAAGCTGCTGTTGCATACTCTAAGCTCTACGTACTGGGAATGAAAAAGGAGTATCAAAAACCTTCTACATGTATTGATTTCAAACAAACACCAGAACACAGTATAATAGTAGAATGAAAATTATTTATGCCTGCCATATCCCGGAACCAAAGTCAAGTTGGCGGGATCAGTGTGGCGCTAATGTCGGTACTCCTGACTAGGTTCAACTAGCTTGACGGCCTCCAGTCTACATACATGTACGGCTATCGTCTATAAGAAATGCGAACTTCGATCCCTGTAGTCAGATGGACACCTTGAAAGAGAGCACCATATTTCCTCGTATTCCAAAACTTATCGGTTCAGAGATTAGAGAAGCTGCCAATGAAGACTTCGTGGTAAGTACGGGATTTGTACCGTTAGCTTCTAAGCAGATAGATGTAAAGAACTTTCATTTAGGATGAAAAACTGTTGCAATGGAACCATCTTATTTCAGTACACAAATGAGACGTTTCATTTTGCCTATCAGTAGATGTCACAGAATGTATACGCACATATGGATATTAAGCTTTTCATTTTGAGAGCTGACTCTGGTTTGTTTTCCAACAGTCAATAGAGAACTCAGCGTGAAAAAGCAATATGACGTTCGATAATATGATTGATGTCATTAGCGTGCTGATTCTACAGCCTACACTCGCTTGCTGAACAATTCGTCAACGTACGGTTGTGTAAATTGTTTTCTTCAGGAAATCATTTCCCGAAATTTCGTCACTGTGTACTCCAGTCATACAAATGTGAACTTACACAAACAAAAACTTACCGAAGATTGATGATCTACATTTACGTCGCTGTTCAGTAGCAAATTTGCCGCCTTCACATCATCCTTTTTAGCTGCAATATGCAGAGCAGGTAGACAGACTTTACCCCGGGAGTCATTCTCTAGAAGCAAGGCCACAATACGATCATGACCTTGTTGGAGGGCAACTGCGAGCGGCGTGAATCCGTCGTCCGTTGTCAGCGCTGGATTGGCGTGTTTTGCCAACAACAGTTTGACCACCTCCAGGTGATTTTCTTGTGCGGCCATGTACAGTGGAGTGAAGCCATTCTGTTGGTTTAAAGATTTCATGACAGATAGTAATGAGAACCGACTCGGTGACATGTTTTGTTATGACAATTCTCATAACGTGGTTGTAAAAATACCCGAAAGTGTGGGTTGTTCCATCCAGGTTGCTATTGAGTTTAATGTATGTGAAAACTCGTAAGTCAAACCGAATGTATCGTTGTGCTGAGGTGAAATTCTGATAAGAAAAGCGGTCATCGTTTCCATGAATTGTCATTATCAGTTCAGTGACGCATAACAACTAGAGATCAAGTCCTTTATCTATGTCAATAAAGACCAGCTGCTTTATTAAGTTACGACTTCAGGAAAAACTACACCAGTGATGAGAATATCAGCTTGAGGAATCGTGGTCACGAACAGCGCACGGTATCTCAATAAGTTACGAATCAGGATCGCAAGTTAGTGTTAGCAAACTCTTGCAACCAAAACCTCTAAAAAGTAAGGTAGAAAGAGGCCTTCGCAAGCGTTTTATCTGTTGTTCGATTCAGTGGCGACAAACAACTAAAATGCGAATGCATTTAAAAGGTTTGAACGATCTTGTGATCAAGTCGTTAAATGAGCCAATCAGGCTCACTCATCAAAGTTAGAGTTCGAAGAAGAGGGCTGATCTTCAAATACACAAAACGTGACTTCCATTCTCGAGAATTTGTGTCGATTTTAAAAAGATGTCCTTTTGCAATGATACATACATATAATTTGTTTAGTTTGCACTTATAAACTTTATATTCTAGCTCGGGAAAATGTTAATTACTTTATCTACTTCCAGTTAGGCAGTCTGACGATACTGATGTTGCCATGCAGCGACGATTTTACCTCAAGGACAAATACTTTGAAATGGATTATTACATACCACCGTCATTATCACTGCCAGCTGCACAATGGTTGGTCTTATGTGTACCTGTGTTAAACCATTATAAAGCTATCCAATGATGTGCTTAAACAAAAAGAACGAGATGGAACTCAGTCCATAAGATCACGAGAACAAAACGTCCCTTTTGCATGTTTGTATTCTTGATTCCTCATTTACATTTACCTCATACAGAACTCGTTCAGGGCACAGTATTCATGTCACTGGAACTGAGTAGGTAACATTCTATGTGAGACACAGAACCAAATAAGACCCATTTGGCTATACTGTTGTCACTTGTTTGCATGTTTTCAAATTCATCAAACCTTGTCTAACCCAAAGTGGCTACATTGAAAAATTTATCAATAGCTGCAAACACAGCAAGAGTTACGACTTATACTTAACTACGAGTAAAACTAGAGAGAACATGCTTAATTTGGGAATAAAACAGAAGGATAACAACACTCTGTAATACCACCATCCTATATGTCCTAAGTCAACACATACTCAGATCCGTATTTACACACATGAGCTCAAATCCGCACCCACACATCTCCATTACACTCAGCATGACCATTCTACACTTAACGATGGTCAAGACACAGGTTAACAGCACTGTAACCAAACACAGATCACCTGACCCTACCACAGTAAATCCAGATAGACATCGGTCAGCTAGCAAGTAACCGTTGACTGACTACGATAGTAGGAAGGTTCAATAGACAGCTGCACAAACTGTACCATCTTGTGAAAATTTCGTAGAGGTAGTTAACACGGAAGAGTTCATCTGGTCAGATTATCACTACCTTCCTGCTTATCATTACTTTTATGAATGAATAACCATCAATTTTAGTCTTATGAAAAGCGCGAGGTTGGCTGCTTTCACCTATGCATATGGTTCGGCATTGCTACTCTCAAGACCTGATTCACGAAACCCCAAAGGGTTTGTTTAGGCGATCAACATCAATTTACTTACGTAGTACAGGTGAAAGCCGAATGGAAAATTTCATGCCTTCGATTAGAAGGTAACCCAATGTATCATATTGGTCGTCATCAGTAAACTTGCTGTTTGACTACGAAGTCGTCATTCCTGGTTCTTCTTCCAAGGTAATCAGATGGTCCTAGAAAAACTCACAAGTTTTTGTGGTCAAGCACTTATTTGTACCAAAACGGTCATGCTTAGTACAAATACAAAAACGATTATCACACTGTTTGTCTATACACACTAGGAAGGAAGTTAACCCACTGATGCGGACGCAGGTGGGTACTTTTCGATATGGTGTACTCGAATATAGCGCGTCTTTTCGAATTGGGAAATGATATGACTTGTGTGGATGTGACAGTTGAGATAAACTATAGGCGGTACATAACTTGTTTCAAGTTTAAGAAATTGTCTTGTGGATAAATCCTGTTTCAGTGATAAGTTGTACTGTAAGTGTTCATATTTGGAGAGGGCTCAGCTTTGAAAAAGGTGGGCTTTGGTTGAACCCAGATAGACCGCAGAAACACCATGTCTCCATGCTACGACTGCTCCACCAGCTGAGATAAAATTTCACTCAAGGAACCCAAGAAGCTCACTCGGTCACCGACCCACATACCCACCAAATAATTACTCAAGATCTTGATTGACGCAGCGAAATTAATTAGACAGTTCTAGCTGGAATCCATCAACACTGTTGCTAATTTGGAAAGCAATCAGGCCTTAGTGTTAAATTTCTGAGCTCTAAATTGAATTGTTAGCTGAAATGGCCAAGCACGAAGGCATAATACTTCTACCGATGTTCGAGTTCATTGGAAGTCCAAGTTTTCGTGGTTCAGTCTTTTTTTAAACTGCCTCGTTTCACACACTTCTTGTCTACTCATTCTTCCGGTGTAGTTGTTCTTTTGAAATATACCGCTTTACCTATTTGGTATTCGCTCGCTAGAACCGCACTACCAACTAATCGGGCACACGATCGACAAATGTGCAAATAATCAGTCAGTTAAACTGTGTGAGAACTTGTTGTTAACATTACTGATAAACAAGCTGATTAGTGAGTATAGAAAATTCAAGTTAACACAAGAGTAATAATAACTTCTTTACACCCACAATATAGTTGATACAAACGACTGGAAAACAAATGTTATGTGTGCAATGAACCTTTTTATGTTCCATTAGTGGATTTCATTAATATGCCCGACTCAGTCAATCACTAAGCATTCTAGACGTTGTTAATCTACATAGGTTCACAAATTTCACAAAATGCTGTTTTTGGACATGAATACAAAGAAACAATCCCCTAAATCGCTTACTGACGTTATTGATATTGTCATTAACGTGAAGCATAGCTATCTTAACCAAATCTCCAAATGGTTGAATTTGATCACTATACATAAAATCGCCAGTCAATATTAAAGGGACGATATTTACCTCAATTCTTGTATAAAAGGTATCTTTTTGAATATCCGATGCATAGGTACTCATATCCTTTTAAATTATTTCACAGTACTGTTGCCAGTTTATTAAATGTTTTTACATGACGATGAGTAAATTTGGGGAATAGCCGACGTTTTCTCCACAGTAGAAACCTACTGTAGAATGGATTTTTGTGACAGCTTTCTTCGGACAAAGGAACTACGTAAACATTAGTGATGTGCACCAGCTGGGTAATGTGATCTGTTGTGCAACATAAACTACATGAATGATGACTTACTGACGGGCCGGTTTCTGGTCTGCACACTGGACTTATTTGGTCAAAACCAATGTTCTTTAAGGTGGCTTGAATACACTTGTGGAAGAATCATCGTCTAAAGGTGAGAACTAGGCAGCCCGTCCGTAGATCCATGATACTGTCCACTCTCCCGTGTTGTAGATAAATGAAGACAACCTGCTAATAAAGCGTGTGTTAGCTTAACCGCTTTCAGCTGCAAATCGCACGACTTATTCCGGACACCCGGTGGTCAAGTATAATCCCGAACGGTTAACTCCTTTGATTAACAGACGCGAATGTAGTTCAAGTCATGTCGGTGTTCATTTTCGATGAGTATAGCAGTTGCGCATGGCAATTACAAAACAGTTAATGAAAAACAGCTGTTGTAGAGCATTTACAGTATGTAACTGAAACCTTGATCGCCAAAAACTGCAATACCGTAAGTTGTGTAAATACGTATTTCACACTATAGTATTCATCTTAAAGTATGAAATAACGCAAGCTTAATTCCAGTCGTCTGAAGAAGTACAATCTCAAGAAGTATCCGAAAACCCCATGAAGGATATCGACTGGGGAGACACTATCGGTGCTGTAGGTATCAGATGCATGGCCAGTGACGACTTGACAAATGCAGCCGTCACTGCAGTAACCGCGTCGGACAGATAGACAACAAACTGCCATCGAAAATACAGTATTTGCTGGGATGACGTAAGTCAACTTCTGTCTTGTTTACATTCACACAGTAAACGGTTTGCTTCTCGCCTGCCACATTAACCCGTTCGTTCAAGTTTTACTCCTTCCAACATTTTTACTTAATTCCTTCAGCAAACTAGAAGAAGTCGAGCTTCCCTATTCTATACAAACCGTATCAAATGATCTTTTCAATCCGTGTTTCTAATTTGCTAATGCAATGTCCCTGGTTTTCTATAGAGTTACTTACTCCAAATTGCCTTGGATTTGTGGTCCATATCTTTGCATCCGGAATTCTATTTTCTTATCGGAAGGCAAGGAGTTTGTTGTGACCTACCACGTAATTAAGCAATAGACTGGCTGTGCTACAAGGATATTTGTTTGTGTGCAATTGGGTCATAATCGTTAGGTTTAAATCGATGGGCTTGTGTGGATATAGAAGCCACTTGGGGCGATACACTATGTACAAAAGTATTCTCCAGGTTCATTCACTGTGAGAAGATAATCGTGACATGGATGCTGCCAACCACACACTTGTTTATTTTTGACATAGGCATGATCTACTTGACTGTCCGTTTTAGAACAACTACTACAATAATCTCATCCTGAACCCACCAGCCGAGGTTTTCACGAGAGTATGGGACCTGTTTCGCTTTCTGTGTGAGCTAGCTCCGAATGAATTTGAGCAATTAGGAAACACAGTAGAGTAATGCGTCGATGAAGAGTGATTAGCACAGAACTGATATCCTTGCAAACGACTTCTGCATGGAAATAGTTAGTTTTCTTAACCCTTATTGCGTTCATGAATGTGTTGCTGTATATTAAATTCTACAAAAAACAGAATACGCAATGCGACATTTGTCTCGCACAGCCAAGTACTTCTGAATACTTCATCATCATCATCATCATCAGTATCACCTTCGCCATCACAAACAGCAATACGTCAGTGGTTCACACTGAGGCATAACTGCCACACAACCACGAAGAAGAAAAAGGGTCAAACCCTGTTTAGAAAGAGAGAAGAAAGAAATAAGGGGACGGGAAAGGACCTAACTACTGAAAATAGCTACGTCTATATTCGAACATGCAACATCGGGGTGCCTACACCTTGCAAACACACGACCAAGCTGCAAGTGAAAGAAAGGTGCCATCAATAAGACAGCTTCTTTACGGTTTTCACTACCCCGCGTAATTAGAAGCACTCACTTCACAGACAACTCGACCAAACAACAAAAACATTTACGCCATTGAGCCCGATTAGCCACCATCTCACATAACGCCTTAAGCCACCGACTCAGTAAGTCGCGAGGGTCATAGCCCGGGGGACGAACCTGATCTACAGTCGCCAACCCCTTCGTGAACGATTTCATTTGTCTACGCCAGGCCATCATCTGTCCACCTCGCACTTTGCGCCGATCGACCGCAGCGTCGGTAAACGGTGCTCGTTATGGCAATCGACTAGCTGGTATCCTTAGTGCATGACCTAACCATCTAAGTCTGCGCAAATTTAGGGAATGAATGAAAAATTTGTTTGACATCCATTACCAAATACCTACTCGTTGGTACCAACCATTACAAGCGATTGGACGCAGACATCGGTGGTTAAATACCTGAAGGCCGTTCACGTGCTCTACCCTGAGCGGCCAGGTTTTGCTGCAGTAAAGTAATTCAGCCCTCACTGTCGCATTATATACGCGACGCATACGCTTCAGAGAGATGCCTCTTTGTCGCCAGAAGTGCCCCAGATTGGCGAATACCGCCCTAGCCTAAGAGATACGCGCTTATATTTTATTTCCTACACTTCCGCCGCCGCCGATGCAACGTCCTAATTGCAAAGATCAGTCAACAACCTCCATAGCTTCCTTATTTAGTATCACGTTTACTTAATCACAGCAATCTTGCAGAAACACATTGCATTTCGAGGTTGCAAAGCACAGTCCGTAGCATTTAGCAAAATGCGAAATAGCCAGTAGTGTTGTTTATGCTGCTTGGAAAGTGTCAAACAGCAACACCTTGTCGTCAGCATAATCAAGATTAGTCAATCTTCCATCAGGTAGGAGGTCCACGCCGGAGACAGTACTCTATTGTTTTGCCTACGACGAAATTAAACAAAAATGGTGAAGGTGGACAGCGTTGACGCACGCCGCTCATGATACTTAAACTGTCAGACAGCTCAACTTAAACCGAAACCTGAGGTGAACTATGGGAATAAAGCGCCGACAGTATGTTCGCATACTTGGTCGGTACACCCCTGCGTTTCAACGACCGTAAATATGCAGATCGATTTACCAAATCGAAAGAAAAATATGACAATTGTTGGCTGACGGTATACATGACGATGCTCCAGAATCTGACGAAGAGTAAAAATGTGATCTGTACATCCCCGCCCAGGGTGAAACTTCACCTGTTCTCCCATAATATCTGCCTCCCGAGCCTTAGGGAGTCGAAGTACAATGGGCGCGACCTCAGCAAAGATAAGCCCTACCGACTAGCCATAAAGACGGTTTCAAGGAACCGCTGTTTCCAACTAATTAATGTCATAGCTTTCAGTTCCTCCTTCTATGGATGCCGGCGCCTAGATTGATTGCGTGTACTTCGCAAACTTAAGCCTGAAGAGTTCAGCACAACCAACTCTGTTTTTCCGACGTCCAACAGGTCCACCAGTTTGATATTACAACCAAGTGACCAATATGCAGACTTTAACATGCCGTGCAAAACTCAAACTTGGCAGCGGAGCAAGTGCTGTTCGGTCACGAAACCCGCCGGCAGACTGGCAGCTGAAAATTGAACCAATGGAATGTCTCAATCCGCAGTGTATACCTCGTGCTAGGCGGACTAAAAACCAAGAGTTAGCCGGGTCACTGCAATCCGTTCCAGTAGCCGATGGAGACTGCTATTCAACTCCCGTTAAACTGAACCTCATACCGCGCCAGACACGGGTTCTCTCTTTTCCTTCCCCACACTAATTGGTGGTTGTTTTCACAGAAATCTCATTTACACTTGTTCATTTGTGCACCCAAGTTTAACTTGTCAAACGATATTTAACGTTTCCTTGATGCCCTACGATATAAAACAGCCGTATTAGTTTTATATTGTGACTGTGCCACGCGACCTTTCGGATGGAAGACGGAAACCGTATTCAACAGCTGTCAGCGATCGGTTAGCAGTAATGAACCCCATCCATTCTTTTTGTTGCACATAACCTAAGATAGTTTCTTTTTATGAATGCTTCGTAGTAACACATTAACGTCAACAATTGATATCTTGTTGATGATGATGGTTGTGATTATGATCACTGCGAACATTGACAGACAGCTGGTGAAACAAAGTGGTAAGTACCAATAGGGTTAAAAAGTAGACGTACCGTAATAAGCGTTCAGAGAAACAGCTTGCTTAATCTATTAGGTAATAAAGATTTAGATAGTTTGGTCATTTGTCAATTGTATCAACTATTTTTCTGTTAAACTGCGGAAATTTTTTCCCGTGAAGCAGCTGTCTGGATTCAGAAGCTAGGTGGACAATAGGTGATCCGGTGAACACACCTAAAGACAATCGTCGACAGGTTAGCCGTTGTAAGTTGTAGTCGGCCACCGATTTGCTACCATCACGCCTCACGTTAGTGTTAAGTACCGATGCACTGTTGCCAAGACTGACGATGGCCGCATGCAGATTTTACTAATGATGACTGACATGATTAAACAATACCATAAGAGGTGTACGTTTAACAGTTCACATAAGCAACATCAGTCGCTATACGATCAAAAGACAATGTTAGCTGCGTCATTGATTTTCTGGCAGATTTTGTAAATAAAATCTCACAGAAAGTTTCGATTTGTGGCAACAGAACAGACGCAGAAAGATCAGTCCACTAGTGCATCATCTAAATACAACCATAGTTGCAGATAATAGGGATTTAGAAACGACTACAATTTAAAAACACCTATCTGTGAATGGGGACTTTATCATAATGATATGCGCCCAATAACTTCAGCAACAGATTCTTGACTAGAAACTTATGCATATTCTACCTGTTTAATGGTAAATAAGGTTCTCAGAATAAGCTCATCTATATTGTTGTTCAAGGTAAGAAGGATGCACTGAGGAAATCTCACTGAGTTTTTTAAGCTGAGCTCACCAACCATAACCTTGCTGTTTGACCAGGTGGAAATCGTAATTGACTAGATGCAGTTGCGATAGTTGAACAAAATGGTTGGATTTCTAGATCTTGCCTACGGATACTGAGCGCTGTGGAATGCGTTATCCGACAGTAGCATGTGACGCATTAACAGGTCCTAAGTGTAGCACCTGAAACGAACACCAAACTTTTCGAATCCGAGAACGTTCAGCGAATGGAAGATCGTTTAATTGTTTTTTTTTAACTGAATGAGAACGTTTGGGCTGACAGGAATTGAATATATTTGTGAAAATTTTAGAGGCATCGAAGATAGTAGATCACATCAAAAGAACGCTTAAAAAAGCTGTTTGGGTACCAATCCAGAGAACTGGTTTTTATCACAGAAACGGATATATATATGCTCATGTCAATGCATATCGTTAAACTGTTCTGTCTCTGTGTTTGTGTAAGAATTAAATTAACCGACGTTATGATCAAGTGTGAACATGTATCCCCTGCGTTATACAGGCACTTACGTTCCTGTAAAGAAATAGTGAAGTGCTCACCTGAGCTTGTGTGTTCACATTGGAGCCAGCATCTAAAAGCATCTTGACCACTTCAAACTGCCCAGCCAGGCTTGCAATATGTAAGGCAGTATTTCCTTTCTTTGTGGCTCGATTTGGATCTGCGCTACGTGCCAACAGTTCACGAACCACTTCATGGTGACCTTCTTTGGAAGCCAGATGTAGCGCATTTAGACCGTTCTACAAAAGAGGCATATTATTATCGATAAAATTTTCATGGATATGGTAACATAGGAGCCTAGAATCTATTTGGCGATTGTGTGCATCCAAGCAACCGAAGTTCTATATAAAAACACAGTTGGCTGGACTAGATAAAACTTTACGAAAGCAATTCGGTCTTCAACCCAAACCTGTCGCCTTCATACATACATTAGTTATGTCAACCCATCGATTGTTAACTCGTGCTGTGTTTGGGTGCAATCATTTGGCTTGAGGCGATGGTCTGGCGTGTGACCCTAGGTTGAAACACGCCGGATCTTGTTTCATTAAGATGTTGACGTCTTCTTTTCTGTAGTTCAAACAACAAGCAGTATCGTTGGGCAGGAACACTCTTATGCATTGCACAAAGGATGATAACAAATCTTCCGGATGTAACAATATTTGTTTCCAAAATAATTTTTACGAAAATTAAACACAATCCACAACTCAACACGGCTGCCGTATTACCACAGACTTTCCAGTCCGCCGCGGGACTAGAACTTCATCTACATTTCCACGTGACCACCGTGTTGATCGCTGCGCCATTGATCTCCTGGTCATGATAAGGATTCGCACTATTGACAAACGCTAACAAGAGCGAAACCCGAGTCTACTGCTTCCTACTGAAAGCGACTGACTGGAAAGTCTGTGGGAATACGATATCTACGATCACTTGTGTGTGGCGCTCAATTCGTACAAAAACCAAAATCCTCTACTATTCATCACTAATTAAAATGGTTATTCCAATCATTAACTACTTCATTCTCAGTTATTTCTGCCGTGTTGACTGTTATTATCTTCCTAAACGTTTACGTCGATCAAGTTATCTGCTTAAATGTGGTTATGTGTTAAGTATCTATAAAAAAGCATTCAGTTACAACTCAACGAGTACGTGTTACATAATACTTCGTCTCTATAATGTTCCTCCTGAAGACACACCTCCAGCTCATGAACAGCAAAATTTTTCTCAAACTACAATCACCCGAGGGAACAGCCGTTGAACGCGAACAAGGAGTGTAACAAATGGTTCTGCCAAACTGAACCACCACTCAGGGGAAACCATTTTTGGTTTGTAGAAGATGTTCTGCTTAAAATCAGTTGTTTTTCCGAAACAGGTATGAAAATGATTTGTTATACAAATGCTACCCACATGTGACAAGTACGGACGTGTGAAAAATTTCAGTCACCAATGCCTATGTAGAATGATGGTTTGAGCCATGGGTTCAAACAGTGAATATTCAACATAAAGTACTGGTTCCTTATTTGGAAGGCTGGCCGACATTCTCAAGTGGGATGATAGGATCATAACAGTGTTTGAGTAGTTAAAAAGCCTGTGATCCCACAAACAAAAGTGGGATGGCAGGGACAACAAATTATTGATGACAATAACAATAAAAAGAATTATTATGTCCACACTCAAATGGACTCGAATTTTGTGGAAGTTCAGAGGATGATAACCTGAGTCTACTCAAACAATGGCTGTTTCATGCTCTTGCAATAAATGAAACAATGAACAGGATACCTTGTTTACAACTTACAGTATACAATAAGTAAAACTACTTCGTTGCACTTTGCATTTGCGCTAACGTGAGAAGAGCGGGCCACTAGTGCTAATAATCCGAAACGCCTCCTGCCGATGATTTGCCTTAAGTCATTTACCTGATTATTCTCTTCAGAGGATGAGTACTATATGTTATCCATCTGGTCAGATTACGGAAGAAATTTACAGTAGGAGTAAAGAATATGGTCTGTACTATTCCTTAACGATCGCGTTTTGTTTAGAATTGCCGTGTGCACCCCACTTTTGTTTAAACACAATTTTATTTAACCAGACAGTACAAACGTATAAAGAGAACTGAATTTACAGTTTTGTTCAAAATCATTTTTCACTAATAAATACAAAAATAATGGTCTAAATAATCAGGTGATTTGCACAATTGTATTAACTAAAGAGAGGAAGGTAGTCAAAGTAGTCTACTCATTGAAACTTTGTTTTTCACAGTCAAGCTATGTTAGCCTTCAACAGTTTTGCAGCTTTGGTACACGCAATAGTTACGGCGGAAGCTACGCCCAAACTTACATCCGTCACAAAATGCACAATGACTAAAAACGTATTCAGTCTGCGTGCAAGAATGCGGACTATGGTTAGCCTGGTTGTGAACAAAGAAGCAGACTTTCGCGGTAACTGGCTAAATAATGCAAGGCAACTTGTCAGTAGTATTGTAGAACGACACATAAGTACATACGTCGTCAATAGTCGAATTTATTTTTTAACCAAACCAAGACATTACATTACCAAAATTCCAACGTCTAGCCCCACAGGCACTAAAACTGAAGAGGTTTTCGGGCTTCATTCGATAACAATCAACTCAAAATGTGATAACGGTTTGTCTCCATATGTGTGATTGATTGAGAATGCAGAAACAGCTGCCACAAAAAAAACCAACTTGTTGTGTATTAACAACTATTTATTAGAGCCGATCGAAAGCAACAAAATCATTTCTCACAACACTAGTGCAACATAGCATAACTTTCCAACTTCGCCCTGAACAACTTTGTTCTAATGTAGTTTATGAAAATATTTTTCTAAGTTTAGCGTTCATCGACAGAATTTTCTGTTAGTTCTGAAATTTTACAACAACTAGATTTAGTGCACTGTTTTCAGTTTATCCGGTTAGGGTATGAACACAAACATCCTAAAACGGCAAGTTTTTATTCTCACCGGTCGTAGACATAAAACGGTCAATGTGTATAAGTAGCATGTAGCAACATAATAACGGTTAATGTTATGAATTAAAATGCTCGTAATAAGGCTGATGGGAGAGTTTAATCAGTCTCATGGAAGTAGTACACGAAAGTATCGGGGGATCCTTATTGAACAACACAGACCATTTGAACTCCAGCACCCTCGATTTTCGATTGGGTGACAGCCAATTAAACAAAGTAATCGCGTCAGTCAAGCGATTAGAATCCATTACGCACTTTAAGATAAAAGGCGATCGACGGCCGTTGCAATCAAATTCGTTTAGGTGATCTCAATTCCGATCCATATTTACCCTTATCTGTCTGTTTTGAATATCTCAAACGGCTCACTCAATAGTCAGCTCGAAGTGGAAAGATACCTCACACACACAACTTGTCTGCACAACAGCTATCTGTAACCCCACGTTGCAGATAATTTTTCAGAAATACAGAGATCGAATAAGAACAGTATCTATTGGACAGCGTTCAGCCAACTGAAACGTAAGCAGTTGGAGATAGGACACAGTTCCATCCAATCAACCAATCAAAAAACGATTAGCTGTTGTGTCCAGTGTGGGTTGAATAGACTGATACCTACAATAATTTGTTTTACCGCATGTTAGATGTCAACAGCCGAATAGATAAAAGCAAGGCAAGGAAGAGTAGTAATCAACTGATTAATGAATATTAACATGATTGCAGTCCAACAGCCGTTAATGTATATACTGTAGAGTTTCTCTAAAAATGACTTTTCCTTCCCAATAAACTGAGAATGTTCTGTATCATTGAAAATTAGGTACTTTTGGTTTTCAAACATGATGGTCAAGAACGTGACCCCGGAGAACACTGAAGACTAAACTTCAAATCACGTTCAACGTTTCCACCACTCCGCATATCACATAGATTTGAGTTTTATTTTTTTCAATCAATACAACGCATTTTATACTGTTTTAAAATATCTGCAACTTAATACTACAGCCTACATAGAAAGGAATAACACATCAACTTGCTAGTTCCGAATAGTTTGCTTACCAAATTCCAGGGTGGCATAATACAGCTTTGTGTTGTAAGATGGCACAGAACGCTTATGGCTCGCTGTGTTCTCGGGTTACATTCATGGCGTGTCGTAAAGTCAGATAGGTTATGGACCATCTGTGAATGTTTACTCTCAACTATAGCACAAAGAAAAGGAGGCCAGAAGCCCATTAACAAGAGTCTTCAGAAGTTAGTTGTTTTACAGCTTCGGTTCCGAACCGAATCGTGCAAACGACGATTCAAAGCAAAGGCAAATAACTCATCTGCAACTTTAGCTTGTAAGCAAATTGAGTATTCTACTCTCCATCAAAAGGACGGGCCTCCACCCTCTCAGTCGCAATCTATTTCACATTTCCGTCCGATACCTCAGCTATTGTTCTACTTGTAGTTTCCGCCACCATATATCAAAAGATAGTAACGAAGTCCACGCCATCGGATGGCGGAACATTCCGAACAATGCTGAATAAGAAACATGGGCTGCAGGTCCTAACATCTTGGCGTAGTGTGTCATAAAATATACCTTGGAAGTAGATAACCATTTTAACTGGCTGGTTGCTACTGACTACAAACCTCAGGCCATTACTATTAAAGGAATCAATAGTTATCAAAAATTATCATTCCGTTCTCTGCGGCCAGAACGTTCTTGCGATTGCACAGTTCCTTCCGTAGACTTTCTCATGGTTTGTTTATTTTCTTCAATCACATTGGTTGATTGTTTAACTTATGTCAGTGATAAGAATACCTAGAGGGTTGATTGTTTGCTATGTTCATTTTCTTGTCTTATTGGTTAAAAATGATCTACTGGAAAAATCATTCCTTCGCTTTTTTTGACCCGACAATCTAAATCGTCCTATCCAGGTATTGATGCGCAAAGTATTTCACAGGCAGACTCCGTTCCATCAACTGGCCATAGGACTGAAGTGACGTGATCGGTACGGTGATCTTGCTCATTTATGTTTAAATGACAATATCTGATAAAGTGTTTAATAAACGTTGTCGGTAAGTCCGGAAGTGCAACGCAGAGCAATAACAGCAATAACCAAGACGAGATCAATGCTTAAAGGTATTTGTTGATCAAGTCCATTAAAATAGGCTCTCTTATTTCAACTAATCATATAAATAATGCCATTCACCGAGTGTAATTGTACATGATAACGTTATTCTACTAGCACCTACTGTGTTCTGAATCGAGAGGTGAGTGAATTGATCATAATAATACTATGAATGACGTTCTTTTCCCATAAATTGATTTTTTTTCATTATCAGATCAGGTGGTTACAGTCGATGAAAATGTTGCAGCTATTCAGTTAAGTTGTAATAAACTAAAAAAAGATTTGATGAAACAAATCGGAAAAAATCGCGTTAGACTGTCCGATTTTAATCTACAACTTAAATGTTTGTTTGCAAGGATTATTTTGTATTTCCCAGTTCAGACAGAAAACCAACAATCTAATTCTTTTTATTTATCAATACAAACCTTTCCACTACTCGGTAAAACGTCAGTACATTACTGTCAAAAAAGAAGATTAGGAAAAATATCAAGTAAACATTAACTACCGTTCGAATGTTTGAAGACAATTTTTACTAACGAAAATCAGCATCTATTTGGTCCGTAACATTAAATCAATCATAAAATAACAATCGATGCATTTATCAAATCAAGTCGGACAGTGCTCCTAATTTCCTTCGTGATTTGTGCAAAATACGTACCCTCTAAAATGATTTACTTATCACTGATGGAATAGTAGTCTGCTTAATTTTCACCAAATGCAATTTTGACCAGGAGATGACCCTACACTGTTAAGGTAAGTGGCGAAGGGTTTTTGGTCAATAGAAACTGGACAACATTCACAACTGGTCGCAGATGTCGCATTTTCCTAGATTATCCAGCCAACTTTCTTTGAAAAGAAACACCAGACTCAAGTTTACACTTGCTGGAGCCAATCAGTAGTGCATATCCTTGTCACTGCCGGGACTAGAACTCCAGTCATGCTTTCATGAGACAGTCATGTTGATCAGTGCGTTATTGACCTCATATTAAGCATGATCGAATTATCATACGGAAAGGCCCAGCTAAATGCGCCTGTGAGTATTGCTCAGATTCCGCAATTGACTCAATAGCAGACATAGTAACAGTCCTTTTAGGTTAAATCGATTATCCAACAATGCAGATTTTTCCATTTTACTGATCTCTATTACTTAAACTTAACGAGAAGTTCTGATTGTGTGTCTGTCGACTTAAGCGGCAAACTTGTTAGTAATCACTTACAGTACTTGTCTCTTTCAGAATCTATTGCCAGCTTCAGCCCTGCACGAACTGCCTACAAATCAGCTACTCAAGTTAATACGTCACACTGGCTTCAAAGATATGCATGACAGATCCGTTGTTTGTGTGAAAAATACGGATAGCTTGATGTCAAATGGTTGGATGTAAACACGAGGGTTTTTTGTTCGGGGACCATTGTTTTCTTCCGTTTCATCCACAAAATATGATCATTTATTTCGTTGATGAGAAACAGCAAAAGATCAGCGTCCAATACTGATTAAACGCTTCCGGTGCTTTTGTCGAACGTGAGGTTGGTGATGAGGATGACAAGGATGATGATGCCTTACAAGTATGTTAAATATGTACGTTTTATGAGCAAGTAAAGTGGAATGTTGAGTAAAGTCAGCTTCTAACTTTTCTGGGTGCTCTTATGGTTAGAATGCGGCCCCATAAGGAGAAAACTAAAACATTGAGTTTTGCACACTAATGTAGGGCCAATAACGTTATGACAAGGATCGCATTGTCAATCATAATGGTTCCTGTTAGTTTATGTGTAAAGCAGTGATCATACACATATTAATTGTCACTAAGCATATGCAACTAACGGACGGATGTTACTCCAAAGTATCTATGATGTTAACTAGTGTTTCAGATCACAATGAATTACGTCTCTAACTAAAGGTAACCGGCTTAAAAGCAGCCCAAAATATTGTGAAACAAAATTTAACATCCAGTCTTATAGTCAACTTCACGATCATTCAGCAATGTACGATAAGGTATACACTGGATAGTCAAACGTAGAACCCATCCGGATTAATGTTGTTATTGTACCGAGAGTAGAATTTTCGTGAACTTATTCATACACCGACAAGGTGCACAGAGAAGGTTAGGTTGTTAAAGCTGGGTTATCTATTGAAAGCTTCTATAAGATAACTTCAAGATTGACTAATAATAATACCATGTAAATCTCAAGCTCTGATTTACTACCTTTATGAACATGCACAGAGTTGTCAGCTAAGCCTATGGAATATTATTTCATCAAATCTACACAATGTTTGTTCAATTGAGTTTTGCTTAATTTCACACTGTAGATGATTTCAACAGGTCTATCTCTGTAGTCAAAACCGAGACCACCTTGAACACGTATGTCTAAGCTTGTCAAATTGGCTGAACTGTGAGAAAAACAATAGTATTTGAATTCGAATCTGAGCTATATTTTAGTTACATTGCACACCATAAAACATCTACTGCGGTTGAAGATACTAGCCTGCTAATACATAAGCTAAATATTGTCACGGTGACCAAATATAAGGAGTAGTAGTCAAAACAAGCTCTAACAGTCCAACTGATGTCGTCATTGTGCAAGAAGGAAGAGAGCACACAGAGTTACCTTAAACGAACACTAGCTGCAAGATGAGAGCCGAAGAGAACAGACAACGCCTGTCTTTATGGATTCGAAAAAAAACAGGCAAACTAAACGAGAAAATTAATGTGTTTAAGCAGGTAATACCAATATACATCGCATTTCTGTGCACTTAGCACTAAGTCGGTTTCAGTCAAATAAAACCACAGGAACTGTAATAGTGGTCTTCATAATGCTGTTTTTTTCCTACTGAAACTGTGTTCTGTGATTGTATTTACTTATATATGGGTTGTAACTTGTGGTAAGTTGTAATCTGACAAATTAGAAACAACTGAAGCATAACTTCCTACTAATTAGACTAGTCGGGTATATGGAGGGGGGGAAAATGTTTTCATTCATCCTTCACTATAAAGAGTTTGGTGCGTAACTCAAAAACTGTGTGGTTATTGGGTGTATTGTTATTGGTAGTCAGACAAAAAAGGGTGTGGACTTTCGATGATTTCTTACCCGTTTATTCACTCAAAGCTTTACCGTGTTCAGGTATAATTATCATAAGCTTATTTATCGGATTGACTTGTGCAATTCACAGAACATGACGGTGCAAACACTCTTGACCCCCCCCCCCCTTAAATTTTATTCCAAACTACCTCGTGTTCAACCAGTATGCTTCCCTCCTACTTTTAACCACGTAATGTCACAAACTACCCACTACGATTTTTCCAAAATATATAAAATAAATCAAACTATCGAAACCATCAATGATCTAACCAACATTATTCCATATAACTGGAAGGAGAAAAAGAAAACAAACTTTGATTTGAAGCCAGATGAGGAAAAAGAATGAATGAATCTTTATTCCTGAAATTGGTTTAGCAAAGCTTGAAAGAGCAACATCAAGGTGCCCACAGTAGTCAGAACACAACTAACTTTCGACGGGTACCAAGATGGCATCTGCAAGTTGATGACTTTCATCGGCCTGTTTCATACCTTTTCATTATTTTACAGACAACCTAGTCAAACAATAAAAACGTCCACGTTAATAAAGTACACTTAGGTGGCATACCCTACAAGGTTTCCAAACGGAGACTCGGTAACTCGCATGGACTTTAACAACGGAAAGCGAATACAGCTTACCATTTCCATATTATAAGCCACCGCCTACATTTTGCTGATTCAGCATTTTTCACATATCAACTGGCCATTTAAATTTAACTGTCATTCGGGATTAGGTGAATCAATTTTCTTGATCTTCATAGCCAATGGCCCATCTTCTCAGTTTCTGGGCACCCACATATCGATTTCATCCAATGCGAGTAAGTAAACGTAAATGTCGATTTGGAAGAAAATTCAACATGGTTTATCTCCTCATTACTCAGCCGTCAGGTGACAGGGTAGTAAGGTTGAACTGTTCGAAATGCGACTTACTAAGTCGACAGTTACGTTTGAGTGATACATCATCTGCGAAAATCCGAGTGCACTGAAGACGTTCTGAGCAAAACCGATCTTCGTGTTTTTTCTGATTAAGCGCAAGTTTCAAACAGAAGAATGTGAAACGGCTTGCCGTCAAAGCAAACAAAGATTCAGCTTTTACTGTTTCTTTATAAATATCCGGTTTCGGCTAACCGAACGTTCCTCTATACATCCATTCAAACAAGCTTTCCGCCGGATGGAAGAAGTTGACAACAAAACTGATTGATGCAAATCCAATCAGTATAATAACGTAGAATATATGGACCGAAAAGATCAAAATAACGGCGATTTATAGTGATATAACTATTGGGACCTGGACTGGCAGGGACAAGTTGGCGATGTGATCCGAGCACGTGAAAAGTTTCCATTTTTCGCAAGCATACCTTCCCGCTTACGATACGGATAGGAAGGACAATAACTACGTTACGTACTGCTTGGTTTATGTACAGCGGTTCACAAAACAGGAAAGAAAGGTTTACCGTTAAAAGATCACGAGCTAACGGTTAGTTCCGTTTGGATAACAGAAAACCAAAAACCGTATATGCAATGTCAATAAGAGAGTGCAAACAGATTCATTATGCAAGCGACATATTTTACCAAAAGATAGCCGGAATAAAGAAGAAGGTTGGACAGTAAAAATGCTTCAAGTATAGCTCACGATCAATGTCCACCTGCGCACTCAGGCCTTGTCAGAGTTTGGGAGGTTTTATGGAAAGATATCGGACAAATATTGCGGGAATTTATCACGTTAGAACGACATCATAAACTTTGTGATGAACCAATTACTGGATGTCGCAGCTTACACGATGAAAACGACTTGCTTCTAAAACTCTGTTCTGAAACTCAGCGTGATTTCATAGAATTCCACAGCGCCTACGCAACGGCAACTAAAATCGAAAGTCACGAGCAGGTTGGAACTAAACAACTAATGCACTTCGTCATTGTCCAAACTCCGTCAGATTACAAAAATCTATTTCAAAAGTACTCCACATAGGACAAAACCCAAAGTACGCACAAATGTGAGTAAACCATCCAAAAATGTATTCAACCAGTTCGCCCCACGGTAATGTTGGGGAAAATGACTCATCACTGAGCCAATTCAAACCAGTGCATCATCGGTGCCAATGAAATCATCAACAGTGTTTCTCACACCCAACCACGGGAGCTAATTAGTTGAGGATGGGACTAGCCCTGATTATCTGATAAATTAACATACGTAGACAAGTCACATGAACTATGAACTGGGCACATACTGCCTTCCAGAATTACTTGCAGTACCCAACCACACAGAAATAAACAAACAAACAAAAACGAAACATGCTGGTCACTTGATTCTAATCATCACAGACATTCAACTACTCATAAACTTGAAAGAATAATAGGTCTAGGAAACAGATTAATGGGGACTGTGCAGTAAATATTGTTAGTGTTTACACGCAACGCTGTTTTGAGCAATCGGTAAAGGGAGATTTCCATTGCTATTGATGTTTCACGTTGTTCGTGATTAAGTGATTGAGAGGATCTATATAATTCTGTAGTACAGGAGACTGCTGTTTCCGGAATGGACAAGTGTTGTTCTTCGGTGGAGGTGATTAATAATTGAAATAGGACAGTTTTTACAGAATGCTTTTGTGCATCCCGCTTTGCACCATGTTTCGGAAATATAGCATGTTTGCGACGAAAATATCAACAGACCCACAGCTCTCTCTATCGTCCTTGTCTCAACCAATTACTCAACAGCAGATGGTGGTGAGCGTGAGCAACATGACTGTTTGCCAGTGCTTACTTTGGAACGCTCGAAGTACTCGGTCAGTTAGTCAACCAGGCAGGTTGCACAATCTGCACTGGTTGGGCAAGAGACCTGAGGATTTCGCTTACTGGGCGTTATATACTGATACCTACAACAGTTAGGTAAACGCGCGTCGTGTTTGAAGAACGACGTGGTCATGAAATATGAAGGCCCCGACAGTTTAATTGAGTAAAATGAGTAGGTGTCGCCTTCCCGGTCAAGGTTCGTGTAAGCACTGAAATTACTGGTCGAAAACGCTATCCGAGTTAGGAACGTGCCACAATCAACAGTATGCCTGCGTTCATGCCATTTCTGGTTCTTATGCTGTTACATCTTTTGGCAATTCTTCTGTTTAATAACTTCCTCCCCCCTAGGTTATTCGTTGTCATTGTTGAGGTTAGCGGCGACTAGAGTCACAACACTTTCTGATCGGATGAATGATCACTGTAATTGAATGAATGAACGATGGAGAGGTCTTGAATGTATTTTACTAAACATTAGTTTTAGGTGCCATTTGTATAAAATTATTTCCTTACCTTACTTGACCTTCACCTGATAGAGTTCATCAACAGTTAGAAAGAAAAATACCTTAGAGGTCATTCTATTTTGTCCGAAAATTAAGCAGTCAACAGATATCGAAGCGCACTCCGAAAGGCTGAGCCAAAAGTAATAAGATATAATGATGCTGAATAAAAATGTATTTCTTGACATGTCATGAGAAGAGGACCAAGCAATCCAGAATAGTAACTAAGAGGCTTAGAACGTGGTAAATTTTATTATAACGACTGAGACAAGAGATAACTTCTGAAAACCAGTATAAATAAAAATGAGCTAATAGCACGTTTTAAATAAAAAGTAACAAACACATCCCGAACTGACTAACGAACACTATGGATCAGTTCACTAAATGCTTATGTTCGCATATTCCCTGCAAATCCATAGTTGTCTACAGCAGCTAGTTGTGTCTGGATATTTCGCTTCATAATTATTTTTCCACCCCCACGTGAGAGAACACAAAATGGCTTTATTGAAAATTTAGTTCCGGTTGACTAGAACTGGTATGAAACTGATATTGAACTTAACCAGAGCTCTGGGTAAATTTATGGATCACTGAGACTCCCATGTTTCTCGGATTAGGAGTAAATTCTGATTATTCTGTTCACCCTAGCCTACGTGCGTTTTTCTTTCTTAGATCATGTTCCCGTTCAAATAGTGTGTGAAACCAGGATGTTTCATGTTGGTGAACCGTTTCTAATTTCCATCCGGACACTACATAAACGGATGTATAACGGACCAAGATATTGTGTTCTGAACAAGAACAGCTCTCATAAAATAGGTTCTGCTATTCTTCGACGTAGTTTGAGCAACTTGGACGAACTTTGTGCCTCAGGTTAACTTCTAAGTAGGCGCTATTGAAACCTGGTTGGTTTTCATACTAATCTGTCTGCACTTGTATGCTCGGATTCCTACAGCCTTGGTATGAGCACATGTAAGACTGATTGAACGCTTAGAATTTATGGTAAAATAGGACAGCTAAGTAAGGATGTTCTTCCAGTTGCTTTCACCACACTGACCATATCACACACTTCAAGTGGAACACAGAATACGCTGCAATTTTAGACGGGTAAGTTTATAATGCTTAGCGTAGAACCCTTAGTAACTGTTGGGTTTCATTTCCGTTTGAAGTCATTCAGTAGCACTTACAAATGCGAGAATTTTGCAATTCATAAATGGAACACAACGTTCGTCGGTTCAGTAGGAATGTGTGGTGATGTATTTCCTTTAAGAGGTTCGAATTAGACGCCAGATCTTATGAGTGACCAATAATTCACATTCATGTGCACTTGTGCTCGTTGGTATGCAAAAAGATTGTCTGTTTATAAGCCGCCATCAGCTCACTGGCCACAATGAAAATTAAATTGGACGGCTTAAAAATATACACAACAAATAATTGGATGGGACAAAATTAAAGTTTAGAAATGAGGACAATCCATTTAAAAAACTAAAACGTAGTGGAACAATCTTCTGATAGTGATATACCATTCTAAACCTGTGAAACTGGCTTAATGGGGTATTCAAGAAACTTTTAACGCAAACAACATCTCGCTTAGACCCTTATTGAGTAGAGATCTGACTGCAAAGTTGGAAAGTGAGTTAAATTGGCGGCAATGGACGGCTGAAAAACGTGGTCCGTTAGTTTCACTCTTCGGAATGAGAGGATGAACTGGTAAGAAATATACCATTTTCAGTTAGAGGAGTTGTAGTAGTGAATGAATTGGTGTGTGGAGTTACCCTTCTCTTGAAACGCTCATAATGCACTATGGATTGAACAGTATCGCTAACCTTTTGGACAGAGCAATTTCTCTGGCTTAGTAAAGCTACTGGCATTATGTCAAATACACGTGCAATCATGTTGCGACGAAGTAAAAAGCATGAATGATGCAACATTCAATAATTTTTCCTTCACTTCCTAAACTTCAGTCCAAAACATTTGTGTGTCGTTGTACTCTTTACCTAGATGTGTGATCCATCAACGTTGCTTGATGGCTGCGTAACGATTACAACAAATCACATGTGACAGCAAGCAGATAGTATACATCTATTTGGAACGTATGGAATTCTGTGATACAACAGGCACCGTTGCGTTGTGCCACCAGCATTAAACCTGACCTCATGTCTAATTCGACGATTCGCACATAGCAACGTTGTCTTATTCACTATATCACTCTTCCTACACCAGTTCCGTGACGACAAACTGCCCCATTTCCATTTAGAATCATTCCACCGCAGAACAACACTTGTCCATGCCGGAAACAGCAGTCTCCTGTACTACAGAATTATATAGATCCTCTCAATCACTTAATCACGAACAACGTGAAACATCAATAGCAATGGAAATCTCCCTTTACCGATTGCTCAAAACAGCGTTGCGTGTAAACACTAACAATATTT